>CATIWR010675917.1:0-15682 GCA_949677035.1 Omphalea diandra | reverse complement strand
AAAAAAACTTAAAAAAATTTACACATTAAATTTATAATTTACCCTGTATCCATATTTGATTGAAGTCATATTAATATTTATTTTATTTGCATAAATCAAATTTTGACTTATAAAAGAAAACTGAACACTTTCAAAGTAATGTTTTTAGAATAGTATCAAACTGATCGATTAAGTCGATAAAATAAAAAAACAATCAATGATTTAATTTAATCTATAATTAAAAATCAATCATTCAAAAAATTGGTCAAAACCTTAAAAATCAATTAAAATCAGAAAAATCAGCCAAAACTGGAAATTAAATCAAATTAATTTCATATAAAACTATGTTGTGTTATAAAAATTTTAAAAATTAAATTATTTTATTCAAAATTTAAATTTTAAAAATAGATTTTATTATTTTATTATATTATATTTTTTAATTATTAAGTATTTTTATATATTTTTTAAAAATAAAATAAACTATTTAAATCAAATCGGTGAAATGAATCAAACCAACCAAACTAAAAATCGATTAATTGATCGATTCAATCTCGGGTTTGGTTTTGAAAAATATTGTTTGACATTAGGGGTAAAAGAAGCCAATGTTTTAAATTGAAAACAACTAGAATACCAAAACCAAAATGTCTCTCTTTAAACATATTGTTCATAGCATTTTTTCGATTTTTCTTCTTTCTCATCTTTTATTTTAGTAAAATTAATAATTTAAAAATTAATAATCAAATCATAGTAAAAGGTTGGCATCATTCCCTTTTTGTGCATGGATTATTGGATGGGAAAGCTTTTTGATGTTGATGAAGTTGGCAAGCATTATGGAAACTAAAATTCCTATCAAATGATATAGATGTGTTATTTGACGTGAGAATATGATCAATAAGGAAACTGCTAGGATGTCCAATAAAGCGTTGCCAAAGCTTAAATAGAACAGAGCGAGTAGAAAAACTTGAATTAGATCTGTTAAGAAATAATCTCACATCGGAAAATATACACAACAATATACAAAGTATATAATAATTTGGATTTAACTAATTAATTAATTAGTTCTAGTTTTTTAGCCAAATTTTTGTAGGATTTAATGCAACTAATAAATAAGGATAATGGTTTTTGGACACTGATATTTACAGATACACTTTCATAGTCTTAAGGTAGACCCTCCAGAATTTACAAAACAAGGCTTGCCTCTGTAATATTGCGGCCAATGGAGCATAGCGAATCATATATGATTTTGAGGGTTTGAAGATACCCATCAATGATTTGAGAGCCTTCTGTTGTATTATAGAACTTAGATTTCATTTGATGAAGTCTAGAGGAGACTTGATCTTTGAGCAATTTTTCAATGTCAAACCGAGTTTTCCTACAAGTCGATTCTAGAATACTGCACAATACATCAAAAGAGAGGAATCTAGGAAAGAACTATATGTTGGATTAGAGAATGAATTATTATTGCACTATAATACCATGAAAACTTAATTAAAAAATAACTCTTCTCTTTTAAAGTTTTGGAGATTACTATCGATATATTTTTCTGACGGCAAGTCCCTTTTATCTTTATTTTTTTTTTTAATTTTTTGCATCAAAGAGTTATACTATTAGTCAAATTAATTATAATTATAATTATAATTATATTTTTATTATTTTATTTAATTCACAAAAATATTTTATAAAATATATTTAATTAAGTATTTATTTAATAAAAATAACAAATAAAATATATTTAATTAAGTATTTATTTAATAAAAAATAACAAATTTATTATTGTACAATATCATGCAAAGTACGAATTCACAATTAGTACATATAATTAATTGTGGTTTCAAACTGAATTTAAATAAGTATTTGTAATTTGTTAAGTAATTATATTAGCAATATAATATTTTTGATAAGTGACAATATAACTGTACACACAAATTTCATATTTAAAAATTAAGATAAAAAAGTAAGTACAAATTACAAATTTATAAAAAATGGATTACAATATCTAATAATTTATTTAAAAAAAATTAAATTCTCTTATTTGAATTTTTGGATAAAACTGAGTTTCAAGGACCGGATAATCTTGATCTCTTGAATCAATAATAAAACTTTTTGTTTGATTGTGTAGAAGAGTATCAAATAATATTCAAGAGCATGATGGGTTGATTTTAAATCAAAAATAAACTCTCAACTTGTGAAAGTTGAAGATTTAGAGACATGAAAGTTTTGAAAACTTGGAAGCTTAAACTTGCAAAGTGAGGCATTTTTGCAAATATTTCTCGGAAGTATAAAAGATCCTCTATTTCGTCTTCCACTTTATAATAAAGTAAATTTTATCTTAAATTTTTTTTTTATAAAGGAAGCAGTTTAATTGATCCACTTAACATGTTATTATTGACTCTTGCTACATTATTTGGAATACATGACATAATTTGATTAGCTATATATATGAGTCTTAAATTAATATATTTAATAATAATTTATTAATTATAATTAATTTAAATTAAATTAAATTAGATCAACTAATTTGATTGATCGATTAATTAAAATAGATCAATTAAATTTATTCTCTTTCAAAATAGAGAGAAAATAAGATGATTGAATGAAATTATAATAAATTTTATATTTTTGCCCTTAATGTTTCTCTATTGAAAAGAAAAAATAAATATATTTTCTCTCTTTCTTTTTTATCTAAACATGAAGAAAAAAATAAATAAAAGAAAATAAAATTCATTTTTCTCTTTTTTCTTTATCCAAATATGAAAAGAAATAATTTTTCAAATATAAGGTAAGGGATTTAGCGTCTTCTATAATAAACCATGTACTGCCTTTGCCTATTATTTTTTCTCTAATGTTGCCCAATTCTCGTGAAAAGCAAAGAGTAATATCGATTCTCATATAAGGTAAAGGCTAATATTCTCTTTATTTAAAACAAAAAGAAAAAAATAATTCATGCATTGACGGAGCCTTTTATATATAGTATAATGATACAAAAATACCTTTTTTAGTGTTGCTTACAAGTCCTTAATTTATATGTCCACCACGTGACCACCTTCACTAGCATATTGCAAATTTTAATGGCTGTATTAAGCTAAATTTACGTGTTCAACTCTTGTTTTTTTTTTGGCCATACAAGCCAAATTCACGTGGTTTTTTTTTTTTTTTTGCCGTGCAAGCCAAATTAACGTGTTAAACTCCTTTATATAAATATATATATATATATATATATATATATATATATATATATATATATATATATATATAAAACATGATAGAGATGGAAGAGATAATTACTATAAATCTCATAATTTTTATCATATTTAATTAAATTATCTTTTATATTTCAGAATTCCACACTTCGTCGACTCTCCAATTGCCTAAATCGCCAACTTCACCATTTTAGACTCACGAATTCCACCAGCTCCGACTTTAAATCATCTTCATTAGTACACTGCTACTCTATTACTTTGGACTTGGTCTCTTTATGATTTTTCTTAATTTGGTTTGTGTTTTTCTTGAAACAAGGATAACAAATTTGGGTTTGATGCAACTGACATTGCAAAATCATTGACTATTGCATTTGTGCTTATGATTGCATCCAAAATTCCATGGTTGGTTGTTTTGGAGAATCATGACCAAGAATCGACCCTTCGAGGGAAAGGGTGATGAAACATATACTCAACTCAATCCTACGGGAGCATGCGTTATTGATGGTTTTGGTAACTAAAATTTAAAGATTGGTGGGGTTAAAGATTCAAGATTTGAGAACAATATTCAAGATTCGAGAACAAGACAATTCTCAATCTCTACTTTCTTAATAATGGAGACTACTCCATAGTTCCATCAATTCTTGGCTATGGTTAGATTAAACCCTCTCAGCAGTTTTGGTTCCTGGCTATGGCTGGATGAAACCACCTCTACATTTTTGTGTTTAAAAGGAAGTAATTTTATGAGCTAATAAGACTACTTATTGGATTTTCGCTTGCATTTTCTACTATTGATTTTGTTTTTCATTTTCTTTTTGGGAATATCTGTTTTTTTTTTTCTGTTGTGTGTAAATGCTATTAGGATTCTAAATTTATTATGCTTTTATTTTTGGTTGACATTGACTAAATGAGAGCAAAGAGGGGATGGAAAATAAGATAAAAATAATAGAGAAATAAAGTATAAAATAAAAATTTAAGATGAAATTAAGGGTATTATTAACATTTCATGTGAATTTAATAGAAAAATTAATGAAATGACTTAATAGTGTAATGGGGAAAAGATCAAGGGGTTTATAATATACTTTTGAAATGTGAGAGACAATTTAGTAAAATATGACACAAGTAAAGAGTTTTATAGTAATTATCCCAAGATGAAAAACACTATAAATTACAATTCATTTTATGCTATAATCATGGTGTCTATACAAAATCAATTCCCTTTTTTTTAGCTGTCTTTTTTTTTTTTTCTTGTAAGTGGAATGAAAAATAAATTGCAAAATCCTTTTTTCAATATATATTCTTTTTCTTACTATCGACTCTTTTTTTCCAATATATATTTTTTTCTTTTGGCACATTATCTTCAATTTGCTTCTTCGTAATCACAACTCCTTAATTTTTTGAGTTACTAAATCAACTTAAACTCTTTGACTTTTATTGGCTAAGTCCACTTATGATTTTCAACTTCACTTATTCTTTGATTGTGACACCTTAGCTTCTCAAGTTACCAAATTGACTTAAACTTTGTGATCATCAATTTAGTTTCTTCTTTGATTGTGACTTCCTAGTCTTTTGTGTTGCTAAATCGTCTTTAACTCTATCACTTTTAACTAGCAAGGCCGACTTGTGATTTCTATTTGACTTTTTTGATTGTGACTCCTTAACTATTGTAATTAGTCAAATTGACTTTTAAATTTCTTAGCTATTTAAGAAATCAAATCAATTTGTTAACTCCTTGATTTTTATTAGTTATGTCAACTTGTGATTTTATTGACTCTTTAAATAGTTATGTCGATTTTGAGATTTCCTCTTTGTTCCCATGTAAAGATAATTGCTTTAAAATTTTTGTTGTTTTTCCCTCAAAGACTATTACTTTGAATTTCTATTTGGCATTTTCTTGAAGACTGTTTTGATTTTATGCTTTGCTTCTTTTTACTATTCGATAAATTAATTTTATTTGGTAATTTTAACTTTTTGGATTTTTTTTTTACTTAAATCACTAGTCAAATGCACTTTGTAATTTTATAATTTTTGCTTTCCTTAGCTTGGCTAATTTGATTCACCATATTTGCATGGTCTTTAAAATTTGTAAAGATGGTTCACATCAAATACTTTTTAGATGCTCATTAATGACTAGGTATAAGAATCCTTAACAAAGATGAGAATGATACTAGTTTATGCACCAGTTTATAAATGTCAACAATAGATTGTTTTGAAACCAGCACTAGAGCTGACATTGGTGATCGATCCAATAGTGAAAGCAGTTCGGGTCTTCGATTGGGTACTTGCAAGTAGTATTATTCATTCTTAAAGAAGCCAAATTAGATTATATGTTGAGAGAACTGATTTAAACTTTGAAGATATGAGATGACAAATATCAACAATTCCACTGAGCATTCTAAAAATTTATATAAGCAAATTTCATATTTGAAAATTAAGACAATAAAAGCAAGTATAAATTATCAAATTTATAAGAAATGAATTACAATATCTAATAATTTATTTACAAAAAATTAAATCATTTGATTCGATCTTCGAACAAAAATAGGATTTAAAGGTTAAATGAGTTTGATCTTGAATTAAGGATAAAACTCTTTGTTTAATTGGACAATAGTATCAAATGTGATTCGAGTATGACTTAATCTCAATCGAAGATGGATCCTTATTTTGTGAAACTTAAAAATTTAGAAGCTTGAAAGTTTTGAAGATTTAGAAGCTTAAATTGTAGAGTGAGGTCTTTTTGTAGATATCCCTTATAAGTATAGAAGATCTTTATTTGTACAAGTTTTGAAAAAAATATTTTACTTTATCAATAAGACTAATAGATAAAACAAATTTTATCTCAAACTTTTTTTATCAAAAAAACTTTTTAATTGGTCCATTTGACATATTATTATTGGCTCTTACTACATCATTTAGGAAACATGCACATTATTATTGGCTTTCACTCCATCATTTAGGACACATGATTTATTTTGATTAGTCATATATATGTGAGTCCTAAATTAATAGATTTAATAATAATTTAATTGATTATAATTAATTTAATTTAAATCCAATTAAATTAAAAATTATTAAATAATTTAATTTGTCAATAATAATTTGATTTAGATTTGAATAAATTTAATTAAAGTCAATAAATATATCCAAAATGTATTTTTTATTAGTTTAAAATCTTAACATCTACAATAATATATTTTAATTTTGACATGTGACAAACAAGCTAATGATTAAATATTTAATTTATCAATGAATTAAAAAATTTATAATTTTAATAATATAGAAAGTTCTTCATATGCAATAATTTTAAAAGTTTAACAATATGAAAAAGTTTCAACATTAATGATAATCAATTTTTAGTTTTCTATATAATAAAAAAGGTAAAAAAGTGAAATGATGATTTTGTTGTTTTGATATCAAAAATTTTATTATTATTAAAATTTATTGCACTAATTTAATTATAATTATAATTTTTATTATTTGATTTACTTGATAATAATTTTTTATAAAGTAATGATATACTATAAAATAATAATTAAATGCTATTTTTTATATTAAATTTTAATTATCCAACTAATTACCTAATTATTTGATAAAATAGAGAAAATCTAACAATAGATAAATTTGTTTATATAAAAATAATTTAAAATTTTAATAATATAAAAAATTATTTACATTCATAATTATTAATTTTTAGCTTCCTATGTAATAAGAAAAAAATTAAAAATCTAAATAAAAAAAAGGTCAATAAAAGAAAAGTAAAACTACAAAAATTTTATGTTTGTATGAAATAATTACTATAAATCCTTAACATTTGACATATTTAACTGAGTCATCTTTGCATTTCAAATTATACTATAAACCCCTATCCTTTACCTCGTACTCCAATAAATCCTTCTATCAATTTTTCTATTAAATTCATATAAAATATCAATAATATCCTTACTTATGTTTTAAATTTTCATTTCATACACTACAAAACACTAATAGAGTACCCACCCAAAGAATTCACAAAGACTCCCTGTTTTTTTAGCCAATTTCTGAACATCATTTTCAGCAGTAAGCACACAAATTAGAGAATCAATTCACACATTAAGAAAGAAGAGAGGTATTTGAACCTTCAACAATTCATTCAAAAAACTTCCAGTTTGATAACCAAATAGTCACTCTCTCCTCAAAACACAAATACCAATCATCTTATAATAAAACAAAACCCTTAACATCAACTAATAGTGTTACAAAGGCACAAATCAAGTGTTATGAAGGCATAAATTAACTAAATCATTTGTTTCACACCAAGTGTAAAAGCAAGAAGAGCATGATCTCGGGTTTGCCCATCTTTAGAAATACCAGCTTCGAACCCACCAATGGTGGAATCAATAAGAAGAACAACACAATCAATCCGGAAAGTACTAGTGATCATGTTCTTAATAAAATCACGATGCCCAGGCGCATCAATAACATTAATAATTTGTTGTTATCAATGATCCTCGACATGTCTACTGGCAAATTCCTCTCACTAATGCTTGCACAGGGGACCAAACTCTGCTTCACAAATAGGAAAAAATACATATATATCGCAAAAATTAAAAATAATAACAACAACGACTACAATGATATATAATCTAACATTTACACTTCGTTTGGATGGATGGTTTATAGAGGGTTGAAATGGTTATTAATGGAATAGAATGAATAAGTTTGGTTTGGAAAGAAAGTGTTAAATTATATTTGTGTTTGGGATGGTAGGAATGAAAAAAAATGACTTGAGATTAATTTTGTTTGTTTACAATGGAATATAATAGAAGACTAACTTGAAAATTGACAAAAATACCCTTATACATGCAAATATAATTTTCTTTTATTTTTTCAGTTATCAAATATTTAATATTAAAATAGAAATTTATTTTTATTATTTGAAAATTATAAATTATTTTTATTCACAAAAAATGTGAAAAATTAATTTTTTAAAATTTGATTAAAAATTAAATATAAATAGAATGAAAAGTACTAATGTTTTCATTTAGCAATTAACCCAACGTGTCAAACAAAATAAATGAAAACAAGTGAAAAAGAAAGGTTCAGTGGACATAATTTGTGGTGAAATTGCTCACTAGCTAGGAATTGTAGTAGAAGTAGGAGGAGTTCAACTACTAGAACCCAACGAGTTCCTCACTTACATGCTTGCAACAAAAATTTCAAGGAAGCACCCTTCATAAAGGATAATTTTCCTGATTGAGACAAATTGTTGGCTCTCTTCAAGCATTATTGGGACATGATATTGGCATCTTTAAAAATGTAATAGCATGTCCATGGATCTTTTTCACAACCTTAATAAAATTCTCTCTTTGTTCTAAGCATTTGTGTAGGATTTATGTGTTAATCTTGGTAAGTCTTCAGTGCACTTCTGTTAGTAGAAGAATATGAAAATTAAGTGTTCTTAATAAATGAAGAAACATAAGGGAATAAACAAATCTTGTGGAGAAGATGAAAACAATTGGGTTACAAATTTGAAATCTCAATTTCAAAATGTTTGATTAATTAAACACGGAACAAAAGTATGATATCACATTATATAAAAACTGGTCTAACTAAGCAATGATTTAAGATGCAATCTGTCTTGTGAAAACTATAATATGTTCATTGAGAAGTTGCATACATTTGGCCTATGCAGATTGTTCAGCTTCTGCAACAGCCTCTTCCTCTTGTAACTTCTTTAAAGATGGAGGTGGCCTCACAACAATGTTTTTCTTCCATTGGCGATCAAACTTTATTGACAACCTTTTGTTGATCCCCTCCTCAATCTCTCTCTCTCGTTTAACAGAAAGCATTCGAGCGATCTGTTATCAATAAAAACTTTCATCAATTTGATACTATAACCTTGGGATGCTAGTATATATAGGGTGAAGCATCTATCACAACCTTCACAGTGTAAGGGCTCAAAACTGATGGCCACAAATATATAAAATTTGAAACATCCATAACAAAGCGTCAGGGAGAAAAAGTTTAGCATGTGACTTTGAATTCTGATAAACCAAGTGATGAATTATTAATGGAGCACAATAGGAAAAACATAGTAAAATAAGATGATGGATAGCCAGGCATATAGGTAGAGCAACAAGCAGCTCACTCTTTCAGATCATAAGGAAATATGACAACTAAAATATTAAAAGTTTACTACTATCTTGCTGCTTAGACTACACTCCCATGTACATAGAAGTTCACAAGGCAAATAGCATGCAATTGATTCCCATCACATTAGGCGGCTAAATATTTATTGCTAAGGGAATGAAGTTAGATTGATATTCAAAAGCATCAATTAACATATGGTCTTATCTTTACTATGAATTCTTCATAATCTCAATCCAACCATTTGTAGTCACCATATCAATTATGTTATTCATCATTCTGCATTACATGGAGGTCTCACTTAACTATACACCATAAATATTTTCCTCATATTGCATCACTTGGCCCTTCCTCATACCTCTGTATCCATACCCACTTACCCCAAATGAAAACATACACAACCTTAACCTCTAGTGATCCACAAGGCATCCAACAAATTATACTCAAAATCACATTAAGCATCTATAGAAATCAAGTTTTCTTTAGGTCCTAAGACCCTAACACGATATGAACAGGTCATAAAACGTGTCTAGCTCCTCATTAGATAAATTGCATACCCTCATTTTATCTTCGTCATTGTCAGATTCAGGAGATTCATCAGTTAAATTTAGCAGTATTTATCAAAATGATAACTATAGGCTACTGCTTACTCGAACCCATTCTACACCCTCATTAACAGAGCTTGGCAATGCATATGAAGTTAGGTTTATGTTTGTCCAATACCACTAGCCTCATCTATGTCAAAATGTTGGACACAAGTACCTTTAGGTCAAGGCCCGAAATGACATCGAGTTCATAGAATTGAATCCACAGGAATTTAAAGCATATTGTATGCTAGCAAATACATAACTTCTGATTGAAAGTAACTGAAAATATGTTTATTGCAAGATGTGAATAAAATTTTGAGAAGATAACTACAATTAACATTATATATTCTCCATTTCCATGGCCATAAGCGAAGGCGTATAAGAATCCCTTTCCAATCACCACACAAAGGCTAACATCAGAAATCAGTAAAGAGGCGAACATCAGTGAAAAACATATACCCTTTTGTGCATGGGGCAAAACTCACTGGATTTGAACTCATTACAGGTTGATTGCTGAAGCTGAAACATAAAGAGCTCACCTTTAAGATCAACCACCTCTTCATTAATTTGTTCAGTGCTCATGCCCCTCATTTCCTTCATCTCTCCTTGCCATCTTTACTAGTAGTGGCAATAATGCATTTCCATAAAATGGTCAGGTCGTTCTTGGGGTTGGAAGGGGGCATGTGTGGCGGATTTGAATGCCGATAAAGGTGGATTTGGGGATTGGTGATAATGGATTGGAGAGGAAAGTTGTAGTGGAAAAGCTCATCATGTTTGTTATGCAGGAGTCGCTATATGATTCTAGCCCAAGTAGATAAGGCCACTACTGGGTTTCTTTGCTCCCCTTTGATGTCGGCAATGGAGGAAGGAGATTGGAGGGTAGATTTGTAACTTCATAACTTGTTTTCCTTTGAACCAGTGGAAACACCCCAATTTGGGGTGTTTCAATATATTGGTTTGGGTGGTAATAGATGGGTTTACCAAAACTTTTCAAACCAATCCATTCCACTTCAACCTCTTCTATCCAAACATCAAATTATTTTCTAAACCAATCTATTCCATTCATTTCCATTATAAACCTTTAATCTAAATAATCTGTTAAATTTTTAACTGCTATCGCTAGAGGAAACAAATTAGATTCACTAAAACTGCCATAGGAGTCAAATTCTTCTTTCGAGCTGTCATTACAATTACCGTTAAAGCATTCTGACTCAGGAAATAGCTTCGTCTTTTTGTTGCTCTCCTCGATGAAATTCTATACCATTCTAGCAAGGCAAATTGAGGTCGGCTCGAACTCAGTCAAACCTTTTGTGCCATCCTTGTTCGAATATGCATCATCAACATGGCTACCACCTTTGACATTGACCGCCTTTCTAGCAGTGAAATTTCTCAAGAACTGGAGCTCAAAGAGCTGCTTGAAGCGAGATTGCATCGCCGACTTTGCTTATTCCAGTCGAGTCGACTCCCTCGATGTATGTGAATCAATTGGTTGGATCTTCATTTGAAAAGGAATGCTCAGCGTGATCAATAAAACAAGAAAATGAATTAGTGTACCGTTGTCGTCTTTCTATTTTTCATTGCCTTTTTCCAAATGTTTTTGCTCGGTTCTATCATTAACAAATCTCAAGATTAGTGGAAATGACTGGAGATGATTTTTGGGGGATTTAATGTTAGGGTTTTGGTTAAAAATTGAAGATTGAATCGGGGAAAATAGAGAGGAGCAAGAGAGAGTGGAGGGACAAAGATGGAGGGCTTTATTTCGATTTTTTGGTGGTGGTCTTGAATGCGTGCGGAGGGAGTAGAGGAACAAAGACAAAGGAAAAGGAAAATAAATAAAAAAGCATTTCGGTATTTTTGTTATTAAAATGAAATTATAAAATTTATTTTGACTAAATTCTTTTTGACTAACAGTATATGCAAATTTTTAACTATGTAAATTCTGTATAATAAAATAATCATAACAAGATTTAGAATATAATTTTGAAATATAAGAAATAATTTAGTTAAATATGTCAAATATCATGAAGTTTATAATAATTAAGACCGTTCCAACCGAAAAACAAAAACAAATCCATTATCAATTTTTCCTTATCTTTTCTTCATCTTTTCAATATCCATTTGCAAGACAATAAAATAGTAGATGGATCTATTTGAAGCTAAATTTACAAAGTTATAGAGATAAGTTTTTTTTTTTTTAAAAAAAAAATTGTTTTATATTATCTTGATGGATTTATCCTCTAATGTTTGACATGTACTCTTATATGATTGCACAATTATTGGGCGTTTTGGTACAACAATTTTTTTTGTTTCCCTATGACTTTAGTATGTTTAATATTGATATGTTTTCTTTGTCTTATTTATTTATTTTTTACTCTTTGTCTTATTTTTTTTTATTCTCTTTAATTTATTTTAGTAAGTAAATATTATTTTTTTCTTAAATAAAAGGTAAAATAAAAGATGTATGAAATAACAATTTTTTCTTCCATATTTTGCTTTCTAAATAAAGAAAAATAAAATTATTTCTTTTCTCTCCTTTTTATCTAAACATGAAGAAAAAAATAAAAAAGAAAATAAAATTTAATTTCTCTCCTTATTTTCTTTTCTCCCTATATAATTCTCTAAACATACTGTAAATGGCAAGTGTGCACCATTCTCTCCACGCAAGAGCTCTAACATTGAGAGTAGCAAGAAAGTCCAATGAAATATCTTAAAAACAAAAAAAAAAAAATTTCAGTATCTATCTTACTCAATTTGAACCAGACGAGTGAACTTTGATGCTTGATGCATATAAATGCAATCCAATTGCATTTGGGGACCATCCATATCATTCTGTTTTGTTGAATACATCCATCTCACTTTCGGGTTTAATTAGTTAAGTAAATATTTTTGAAGGCCTAATGAAAATGAGATTGAGGTGTGATTGGCTTTTGCTTCAAACTAAACTCTTTATACCGTTGCATTCTAATGATTGGCTTTGATTGACAACAACTGAGGTACAAATTATCAAGCTAGGGTTTCGTTCGGTGGCTAAGACCTCTTGGCCTTGGAGAGAGGCACTTGACACCAATTCTATCAACTTTTTGGCCTTATTGTGACTCACTTTTAACTATGATCTCTTTTCCTTTCCGTTAACAAATTAACTATTGTACTTTGATAAAAATTTTACAAATGGTAAAAAAAAAAAGAAAAAGAAAAAGACAATGTTATAGTGTTTGTATATTCTTGGAGGTTAAGTTTTCTTTTATTAGCTAATAATAAAATAAGCAATAGATGTAGTTCCAATATATATATATATATATATATATATATATATATATAACCAAACAATGATGAATTACCCCAAATAGTAAAGCTCTTCTTAGGTCCTTGGTTTAAATTCTATACCACTTTTTAATTTAAATTTTATCATATTAATAGAATTTATTTCCTAATAAAAAATTAGAAAATTTTTATTTAAAATTCCTTATAATTTTTATTATATCCTGAAAAAATTTGAAAAATCACATTTTTAGAAATGTGGGTTATCACACCATGGCTCTTGATTTTTTTTAATCTAATTTGCTTTCTCATAAGACCGAACATGAAATCTAAAAAAGAGTTTTTTGGATCCGTTTCAACTTAAAGATCCTTAACATTTTTCCAGGACATTTATAAAATTTTTCTAAGTGTATGCTTCGAGATTGACTTATTTGACTGCAACTTCCCAATTAATGCGATCTCCTTGCTCATTGAAATTTCTTCTAGGTTAATGTCTAGATCTTAAAAAGCATCTTCAATGGATGCTTTTTTTCAAATCAAGGTTGTCAATGGGACTTTGGTTGATATATGTGACAATTTGTTTTGAGCTTACCATAAATGGAACATAAAAAAAAATACAATGAAAAAAAAAAAGAAGGGAAGAAAACGAAGATGATTATCTCTAGTTCTAAATCAATTATTTGAAAATATTTATAATCAAAATTAATATTTGTGAATTTATATCTAATTTTGGTTTAAATATTTTAAATTTCAATTCAATTTGATTCAAATTTTGATTTCATTCAATTTGACACAATTCATTTATTTGATTATTTACAAAATTTAGACAAAATAAACAAAAATATATCTAAATTTTCTAATTAATGTATCTAATATATTAAAATATATATGACTTGCATATAATATATATAAATAAATATAAGCTATAGAAAAATAAATAAGTAATATAACTTAATTACATATGATACATGTAAACATGTATAATTTATGTAAATATTAAAAATAAATAACTTATATAATTGATATGTAGAATAGTTAAGCACTCAAACACAAATGTAACCATATTATTTATTTTTTTGGACAAGGTAACTTGTTGGATCCGTAAAAAATAAAAAATTATTTATTATTTACTTTTTTAATTAAGGATTTATCGTTATTTTTTTATATGACTCACCAAATTACTACAGTATTTGACTTTGTTAGAGTTCTTACAGAGTTAAACTCATAAATACAAATAATACCATAAAAAATTGCTTTAGGAGGCATAGCGAAAATTATACTAAATATTATGTGATTTTTTTTGTAAAGGACACTTTGGCGCTACCGCACTTTCTTGCTAGCAGGGGTGAGCCAAACTCAATCAAAAAAATCAACGGAATCAGTTTAATTTTATCATTTTGATTTGTTTTGATTTTTATTTAAAAAAATTTTAGGTTTTGGTTTTTATACAAAAAACCAAAAAAACTGAAATCGTTATTAAATTAGATCAATTTGAACCAAATCAAATTTAAAATATATATAATTTAGTTAAATCGAATCGAATCAAAATTTTACAGGTTTAGTTTAGTTTATATATCTATAAAATTAGGTTAAATCAGTTTTTTTTCAAATTTTTAGTTCGATTCGGTTTGAAAAATAAAAAATTGATTTAATAAAAAACCGAACCGACCGTTTGTATATGCATACTTGCCAATACTTCATGGTATCTAATCACTTTCCTATGTTTGAAATGAGATAAATAAGAAAAAAAATGAGTTAAAAATAAAAAAGGAACTTTCCATTTTTTACAAATGAAAGGAAACTAAAGAAAAAAATAATAATTCTTGTTTTTCTCTATTTATTTTTTCAAAGTAGAGAGAAAATATGATAATTAACGAAAATTATGATGAATTTACATTATTGCCCCTGATTCTTCTCTATTAAAAGAAAGAAAATAAATTTATTTTTTTCTCATTTATTCTCTATCCAAAATAAAGAGAATAAATAAATAAATAAATTTTATTTTTTCTCATTATTTTCTTTTCTTCCTAAATAACTTTCCAAATATAAGATTAGTATAACAGAGAAGTTGTATTGTTAATTTTAAGTTAGATTATTTTTAAATTGAGTGAAATTTATATTATATTTTTTTATTAGATTTAAATTGAATTATTTTTTTTTATAGTATATTGAATTAAGTCAATAGATCAATATATAGAAAAATTTTATATTATTTTTAATTTTGATTTTTAAAAAATATTATTTACATTTTTAAATAAATTTAAATATTTTGATAATTTAAATTTAATCATTTAAATCAATCCACATGTTAAATTAAAATTAAATTAACTCACAGATTTAATCTACATATTTTTTGAGTGATTTCAAATTTAAATCTATCTTAAATTATCATATTCAAATTACTCTTCCAAATTCACATCTCCAGGTCAGCCAAATTAGTGTCTCTCATGAATTGTCTGTCCTTTCTTATCCCTCCATATATCTCGTTGGTGTAGTGTGTTATATTTCTTATATATATATATATATATATATATA
>CATIWR010675911.1:0-25445 GCA_949677035.1 Omphalea diandra | reverse complement strand
ATCTTATATATATTATTTTTTATAATCAATCAAAAATATAATATTAATTTTTTTTTATTGAAAAATTATATATATATATATATATATATATATATATATATATATATATATATATATATATATATAATATCAAAAGATTATCTATTGAGTCATATTTTAATCTTGCATAGTGTAATTTTTAAATAAAATTTATTAAATTTAAATGAAGTAATTCTTAAAACTCTATTATATTGCCACTAGTTATTGTATACTCAAAATTTTAAACAATCAATAAAAATTAATTTAAATCTTAGTTTTCTATTTAAAATTTTTACTGTTTATATTTTTCTAATTTCCTATTTAGATGTTGTTTAAAATTTTTACTTTTTAGATTTTTCTAATTTATTATTCAATTTTTTTTATATGATCTCAGTTTCCTATATAAATTTTTTAATAATTTCTTATTTAGAAGGTATTTTTTATATGACAATTAATTTTTTTAACTTCATACTTATAATTTTTACTAGTTTAGTTTTTTTATGTCTTATTTAAAATGTTTTTTTTGTGTGAAAGTTACTTTCTTTAATTTCTTATTCAATTTTTATTGATATAATAGTTCTTTATAATATAATATAAAATAATGTCATGTGGTTATATTGTACATAATTTTTATTGATATGACAGTTCTTATATACTCAAAATTTTGAATAATTAATAAAATTAATGTAAATCTTAGTTTCTATTTAAATTTTTTTACTATTTATGTTTTTCTAATTTCCTGTTTATATGTTGTTTAAAATTTTTACTTTTTTGATTTTTCGAATTTCTTGTTCAAAAATTTTTTATATGATTTTAGTTTCCTATATAAAATTTTTAATGTTTATGTGGTTTAATTTTTTATTTAGAAGGTTTTTTTATATGAAAATTAATTTTGTTGGCTTCATATTTATAATGTTTATGAGTTTAGTTTTTGTAGTGTCTTATTTAGAATGTTTTTTTATGCAAAAGTTAATTTTTAAAATTTCTTATTCAATTTTTATTGATATGACAATTCTTTATAATATAATATGAAATAATGTTACGTGGTTATATTGTAAATAATTATTTGACAAATGTCAAATAATTGTTTAAGACTAACTCTGAAATGAGAATTAATAATATATATTAAAATGATTATAATAATAAATTTTGAATAAAATTTAATATTTGTTTTTAGTAAATAATTAGTCAATTCATTGAACAATTAACTATTATTTTATAAAAAAGTTATTGTCAAGTAAATAAGATAATAAAATAAATTTTTTAAATTTGATAATTATGTATGAAGGTAATTGTAATAAATGATTATTTATTGATTAATATCTTTAATCTTATGTGACAAAATATAAAGAAAAAATTATTAAATTTAAATGAAATGATTTTTTATAACCAATCAAAAAATAATATTAAGTATTTCATAACAAAAAATTATATATATATATATATATATATATAGTTGTGTGTGTGAAATAATTATACAAAAAATTGTATTGATTCATATCTTCGATCTTGTGTAGTATTGTTTTAAATTAAATTTAAACGAAATAATTTTTAATAATTTATTATATTGTTGTTAGCCCTTATATACTCAAAATTTTAAATAATCATTGAAATTAATTTAAATTTTAGTTTTCTATTTAAATTTTATTTGTTTTGAGCTTTTCTAATTACACGTTTGGAAGTTGTTTAGAATTTATACTTTTTAGATATTTTAATTTTTTGTTCAAATTTTTTTTTATATAATTGTAGCTTCCTATTTATAATTTTTATGGTTTTGATTTTTTATTTTCTTATTTAGAAGTTCTTTATATATGATAATTAATTTTTTAGCTTCCTGTTTAGAATTTTTTGATTTCTTGTTTAGAAGGTTTTTATATGGTAATTAATTTTTCTATTTTTTTATTTAAAAATTATAGCATCATATCATTTCTAATATAATTTTTAATTTTTTTGGTATGATAATTCTCTAAAACTATATTATATATTTTTGAAAAATGGCAAGAAATTATTTAAAACTAATTCTGAAATAAAATTTAATAATATACTAGTTGTAAATTCACGCATTCTGCATAATGATTATAATAATAAATTTTAAATATATTTAATATTTCTAATAATCAATCAAGTAAATAATATTAATCTTTTAGAATAAAATTTTTTATATATATATATATATATATATATAGACACACACACAAACGATTGTCTGTTAATTCATATATTTAACTTTGTGTGATATAATTTTAAGTGAAAATTTTTTAAAATTAAACCAAATAATTATTGATAATTTATTATACTGCTAATATCCCTTATATACTTAAACTTTTGAACAATCTAATAAAATTAATTTTATTTTATTTTCATTTTTAAAATTTTTACTTTTAGGTTTTTCTAATTTCTTATTTAAAATTTTTACTTTTGGGTTTTTCTGATTTCTTATTTAGAATTTATTTAAAATTTTTAATTTTTACTTTTTTAATTTTTATTTAAATTTTTTTATATGATCTTAGTTTCCTATTTAGAATTTCTATTGTTTAGATTCTTTTCATTTATTATTTAGAAGGTTTTTTTATATGAAATTATTTTTAAAAATTTTATTTAAAATTTTTTAATATAACAAATTTCTATAGTATAATATAAAATAATGACATGTGATGATATTATATACAGTTATTTGATAAAATAGTAAGTAATCGTTTAAAAATAATTTTGAGACTAAAATTCATAATATATATCGATTTATGTATCTCTGCTAAGAACGGTTTCATTTTTCTTTTTGTGCAATTAGGGAGCGTGACAACACTGGATCGCCTCACTCCTCAAATTTAGGATATGTTTGCTTTAGTTGTGGTGGTCAACAAGATAATCAACAATCGATGATCAACATTCAGCTGTGAGCGATCAATAAATATAAAATATTTGATAATTTAACAATTAAATATATAGTTATATTATAAAAAAATAAAAAATTAATTATTTTTATATGAAATATTTATTTGCATAATGATAAATAAATAAATATAGAATTAATATTAAAAAAATTTAATCCACAATTTTTATATTCAAATACTAAAAAAAAATCACTTTTATTACTCTATCCATTTCATAGTGTCTGTCACTTTTTAGAATTTCATACAAATTAAAAAATTATTTAATAGTTATAACTATAGGAGAAAATAAGTGAATATGACTAATTTATCCTTTTAAAAGACTTAAAATAACTAATTGATTAACTACTCTAAAAATATTGATAAGGATGAAATAGACAAAATAATTAATGTTTTATTGAAAATTTAAATATGATAAATAATTGAAATATATATATTTTTAAAGTGACAAATATTATGAAATGAAATGAGTAATATTCACTTGTTTTTTGTCATACCACAACGGAGGTGGGGAGAATTAAATTAAGACCCAAAAATCCTTGGTCGAATAGAACTAATCAAGCCAAGCTTGAGGTGTTTTCTTATTTTAAAATGTTAAATGATAAATATTATGACACGGAGGGAGTAATACATATATATATATATATATATATTTTCTAAATGTGAAATGTTAGTTTTAAATAGAAACATTAATCACAAATATTTACAAATACATTTTTTGAGCGGCCAATGAGCAAACCCCAAAGCAAACATGCAAGCAATGGCCGCCCGCGGCATTTTCGTTTTTACCAGAAATGAAATCTGTAGAAACGGTGGAAATGGGTGCCGCATCTCATATAAAACCCCACTGAACCAACATACTCGTAAAATCAATTCAAAAGCACCCAACATCATGGTGACGCTATTGGTGGCCACAACCACCGATCCGGCCTCCATCAACCCGGCCACCGCCCTGTTGGCCATGCCCGGCTGGAAACCCGGACCCGCCTTTCAGGTTACCTATCTTTATTTGTCATTAAACTTCCAAAATTCAATTATCGTAGTATTTATTTTTATAATCAACATAACAGGAAATGAAGACTTTCAGTAACCAACAAGTAAGGCTGGTGCAACACCAAAAAGGCATCGTTGAGGAGGACAACTTGGACAGGCGGTGGGAGGACGCCACGGGTGAGGCTGTGGACGAGGTCATTTTTTTCAGCAAACACACGGCCGTTTCTAACCGCCCCGCCCTCACCATTCACCCTATCGGCGTCCCTCATTTGCGCCCAGGGGACGTGCCGCTGCAAGGCGGCAAGCCTGGATGGGCGGCTCCTCCTGATCCCAGGATCGGGCCGTGGCTCAGGCTCTTGAAAAAAATGGCTACATCTCATAATTTAGTTCCTGAGTTCGAGGTTATTTTACTTCATCAAGTTTCTTTTTATTATTATGAATTTTTTAAAAAAAGAAATTGTTAAGAATTGAGTTTAAAGTGTGGTTAATTGGCCTAATTGTAGATTACTTTAGAGGGCACTCATCATGGACCAGTTACCAATACGCCAACTATGTTCATTGAAATTGGTAATTGTCCTTTCTTTTGTTTTTACGATACTCAGTTGATAGTTATGGTTACTCAATTGATAGTTATGTTTATGTAATTGCAAACTGATTGTTGTATATCTGATTGTATAGGTAGTACAGAAGAATACTGGAATAGGCAGGATGCTGCTCAAGTCGTTGCTCTAGTTGAGTATATCTTGTATTTTTTCCCTGCTTTTTTTGTATGCATTACATGCGCGAAATCATCTCCTTCTTAGCTTTTAGGAAAGAACATTAAATTTATGGCGTGCTAATTAATTAATTCGTGGTGCCCTTTGTGCTTGAAGTTAGTGTGGGATGGACTTGGGCTCGGAGGAAGTCCCTCAGTAGGAAACTGGAGCAGGTAATAGTCATTTATATCTGATGATAACCGATAGTTTTTTCTTTAAGTGATTTGTATATATGGTAGTTATGTGCTTGATATTGATAAATCAGCAGGTTCTGCCTGTTTTTTGAGATCCTCCCTGGTTTCACGTGGATGTGTATTTTAGATGAAAAATAAGTTTATTGTGAGCTCATGCTTTATTTGCCCTGAGTTTTTTTTTTTTTTCCTGCTCCTAATTGCTTTCCTTGTGCATATTTGTGCGCATCTATGTGAATTGTCCATGCTTTGATTGTCAAGAATGAATATTTGTACAAGCTTTATGACATATTGTACTTCTCAGTAATATGCATTGGATTGTTAAAACTACTCTCTTGTCCTTGATGATGTGTCTCTAATCTTAGTTTTCATACATTGATACCTAGTGCGAATGAAAAGCGAAAAGTCCTTCTTGGAATTGGTGGCGGACACTATGCACCTCGGCATATGGATATAGTCCTGTAAGTCATCTTAACCAGTTTTACTTTTCTGTATGAATTTCAACAGTTGTCAGAAGTTCCTAATTCACGGCATCTATATGCTTTACAAAGTTCCACTTTCAGGATCAGTTTATTCTGTTAAATTGAATGTGATAATTTTTGTAAATTTTATTGATGTCAAACATTTGAACAGCATCTTAGCATTGTTTTCTCCTTTATGTTATAACATGCACCACCACTTAAATGCACTTGCTCAACATGAATAATTGCTTAAAATCTGATCTGTGGCTGCATGCAGTTAGTGAGTATGATATCTGTAATCCCTTTTTATTGTGTGTAGATGTTCCATTTTCTGAGTTAATAAATTATTCACTTGTGTGATTATAGAAAGGATGGCGTTTGGGTGGGACACCTTCTTTCAGGGTATTCTTTACCCATGGAAGATCCAAGTCAAACAAAAGCGGACAGTGCAAAAGATATTGGCGGAACATGGAAAGCAGCAATTACGGCTGCATATGAGGCAACCAAATCAGCTTTCCCCGGTGGGGAAATCTTGGTGCATCTTGATCAAAAGTGAGTACCCTGTCGAAATTTTTAAATTGCCAACCACCCTGCCATCGAACCATGTTATGCTAGTTGAGCTGTAATAATTATATTGATGATTAATAGTGAAAAATGATACTATAGACAAAATCAGAAGCAATTTTACCATGAATAGTGAATTGTTGAGAGGAATGTCTTATTCATACTACAGAATTTAAAATACATGGTTGTGGCTAGTTGGTTTTGTGTTAACATTCCAAGTCCCAATTTGAGGTAGCTGGGCTGCTCGGAAAAGCGAAAAAACTAGTAGATCAGGATCATTTTGCATCGATGCTTGAATTTTGAACAACTACAGTTGTGTGATCACTTCTAAAATTGATGGCTAGTATAGTTGAAGCTTATGATGCAACTAGAATGTCTGGACTCTGGATTTCTATTTCTTTTCAAGGGTTTTGTTATATTATTCACCAGGACATTAATGATGGAAAATTTGCAGTTCCATTATCTCGTTTATCAGTTGTTTAAACTCCCTATTTTACTTTATTTAAGGCTTTTCTCACAAATTTAGGAATATGTAGGTTTGATTGATTTTCAAGAACAATGGTTGATCTAAACTTCATGTGTCTAGCATGACAGGTAGCAAAAGAAAGCAACAGAAAACTCTCATTTTTTTAAAAAAAAATTTGACGAGTTAAAATGTCAGAATGATTTTTTTATAATTAATTTTCCACAATTAGAAATACTTTCATAAGTGCACTTTGGATTATCTTGCAGATTTGTTCTTTGATGAATAGTTCATTAACTTGAAACAATTTACTGATTGCAGGAGCTTCAAGAGCTGGCAGAAAAATGCTATTACAGAATTTTTAGGAGAACAGAACATTAAGATTGGGAAGCCTAATGATTTCAATTGACTAAGACTGGCATTGCAGAAGATTGGCTGACGAGAATGCTTTGAGGCAAGCACCTCATGTTGACATCTTATCAATTTTACTGCCAAGTTATTTATTATATTCAGAATGAGAATCCAATTGTAGTTGATATGTTATTGTATCCCACCACAGTGAATTAGCTAGCCAAAATTATAATTAGTATTCTAGAAAAGTTTAGATTTACATGTTAGTTAATATAAATAATCAATTACAATGTAATTGAGATATTGAATATCGAATGCAAGTTACTTTTCCCCTATTTTGTTCTCTCACATATCTTCCTTCTCCTTCACCTACTTCTCACTTATTTTATCTATTTCTTCTGTTCTGTTTTCTTTAGTTTTCTCTCGGTTTCTCATCTCCCAAACATTGTTGAATCTTTTGAAATACAACAAATGGTATCAGAGCAGTGACAATCCTAGGGATCATGACAAACATCCAAAACTTGCCAACTTCTCTTCACCAATGATCCCCAAAGGAACAGGACCCATTCCTAAAATGATGAAAACGTTTGTTGTCTCTTATGATTACCTCGTTCAACAACCTTTGATATTAACTTAGCAGCATTATGACAATCTATACAGATGCGCAGATTCTTGAAATCCTGAGAGTTGTACCTTTTGTTGTCTTCAACAACGCAAAACTAACTGCTAGCTTCTCACTGTGCCCTCGCAATATCTCAATTTTCTCTTCTTCCCTCACCTCATGAAGCACACAGGCTGTGGGGGTTTGTATCCAATTTTAGATATCTGTTTCTCTAATCTTTTCCATCTCAACTGGATCTCTTGTGACTCTGGCAGCAAAATGTGGCCAACAAGGAAACTATAAACTTTACCTCCAACTGCAGCCAGGATCCTTTTTACATGCTGTCATTATACCGATGAATGTGAAACAATCAGGCATTTGGCCAAATTTCTCCATTTTCTCAAATAAATCTATTGCCTCTTTTCCATGTCCATGAATTCCATATGCAGTAATTATAGCATTCCATGATGCCGCATCTTTATCTGTTAACCCATCAAAAATCTTTGGAGACTCTTTTATACATCCACTTTTTGCATACATGTCTATAATTGAACAACTTAAAAAAAACATCCTCTCTATTAGAAGGGATTTTAATGCATAAAAATGAGTTGCTCTTCCCAATCGCAAAGCTGATTGTTGTGAACAAGCTCCAAGCACACCACTATAGCAATATTACCTGGCTATTCCATCAGAAAGCATCTTACGAAACAAAAGCAATGCTTCATCCGAAAGTCCATTTTGTGAGTAACCAGAAATCATTGGATTCCGAGATACTAAACTTTTGTCTTCCATCCCATCAAAAAATACACGTGCAGAAGATTTTTTACAATGGATGTAAAGGGATAGGAGCGATATACCAATAAATGAATGTTTCTAATCCATTTCGTAGCACAAATCTATGAACCTGTTTGCCATAGTGCAGGGATTTAGGTGGCCACAAGCTAAAAGAAGACTACCAATGCTACACCAATCAGGTTCCAAGCCTGAATGCATCATTTGAATGTACAAATTTAAAGCCTGTATAGGATCACTATTCTGTGCATATCCACCAATAAGAGCATTCCAGGAACTCACGGTCTTTGACTCCATGCTGTTAAAGAAGCGCTCAGCAGAACTCAGCATCCCACGCTTAGCATATGCTGCCACAAAAGCGTTAGACACCAATTCATCGTATAGAAACAAATGTCTAATTGAGTAGCCATGCAGTTCTGTTAAACTCGGCAACTGTGACTTGTCCAAACAAACAGGCTTCTTGCATATGCATCTTCCTCGAAAGGTTAAATGGCTCAAAGCTAAATCCTTCTGTAGAAAACCCCCAATGATAGTATTCCAAGAAACCATGTTTTTTCTATTGTTCCTATCAAATAACATTTGAGCTTCAGACAAGTACCCACATTTTGCATACAGGTCTACCAAAGCATTATTCACCATTACCTCTTCACACAGCCTCAGTTTCATGGCCAAACCATGGATTCCCATTCCCATCTCAACTTCTCCTTCTCTTGCACAAGCCGGTAATACAGTCACCATCGTGGCTACATCAGGCAACAATCCTTCCACACCCACCAACATATCGACTAGCACAAAAAGACTATCTTGAGAAAACCCATTCTCAGAAAACCCACAAATTGAATTCCACGAAACCAAGTTCTTTGCTGGCATAAAATTCGAACACTTTCACCGCTTCATCAACCAGCCCATTCTTCCCATAGATAGCAACCAATTTCTGATTAACATCCACAACCAAACCCATCTTTATCTCCATCCCATGAACCACCTCCCCTAACCCACCATCCAAAAGCCCACCACAAGCCTTGATCACACAAGGGAAGGTGAAGTTATCAGGCATGAACTCTTTACCCTTAATCATTTCCACAGAGATGTTAACCGCATCACGATAAAGTTCATTTCTTGCATAGCCACTGACAAGTGCATTCCACTGAAACAAATTCCTCCGCTTCAAACTATCAAACACCAAACGGGAATCCAAAGCAGACCCACGTTGCATACATTGTAATAATACGGGTATTAAGGACATAGTCATTGCTGAATTGGGTCGATTTGGAAACGATTTCGTGGATTTTCAACCAATTTTGATGTCCTTTTGGTGACGACAGGCTTGAAGCAGAATCCCCATTGCTTCTTTCATTTGTAATGAATTGAAAGTTGCATTCTTTTGTAAGTTCTCACGGAGAAGGGAAAAGGCTTCTGTTAGGCTACCGGTTTCGCAGAGGTCAGTGATGAGTGGTAGAAAGGATGAAGAATGGGTTTGGGGATAGGGATAGGGATGAAGAGAAGAGTGGTTCTTAGGTGGTCTTACGTTGGTTTTGTGGAAGCAAGAATGGTGGTGATGGTGATGGTGGTGGCACTCTACTAGTAGTAGTATTGTTGAGTTGTTGCAGAGAGAGTAGATTCATGGTAAGGTCTTTTCTTTCTTATTATTCTTTCTTCTTAGGATGAAAATAAGATCGGCAGTGATAATTGAGACCGTTGTCCAGTCCACAGGACATTCTATCTTCAACTAAAACTTTGTTTGAGTTTTTCTGGTTTTATAGAGGTTGAAATGCAGCTGGCTTTGGCTATTTTGTTTTGTAGGTGACCATTTGGTTTGTTGGAATTTTTATATCAATCAAATTATTTAAAATTTTATATTTTTAAATTAAATTGAATTGAAATTTTAAAAATCAAATAAATTAAAAATATATACTTACAAATCAAAAATTCATAAAATTTTCATTTCATTTGGTTCAATTTGATCAAAATTATATATATTTTAGATTGACTTAGGCTAAATTTTTATAATTTTATTTTTTAAATAAATTCACTCTACTTGATTTTTTTTATATAGCAAACCAAATAAAGAATTAAAATTAAAATTTTTTAAAATTAGAATTAAACTGAATTAACTAAATAGTGACTATTTAATTGATTCATTTAATTTTAATCAGTTTATGCTCACTTCTATCTCAAATGGAGGTAAGAAATAAAGAAATACAATATTTCTAAACTGAAAGGGTACACTTCTAAAATATATTGGTTTAAAATACATTTTTGTCCAATGAATGATCCTTACTTTTCATTTTCAAATGAATTATTGAAATTTTATTAGAAAATTTTAAAATTTTAGATGTAGAATCTCATGGCAAAATGATTCAGATTCAGGCTTACTCTACTACAAAGACTTGAGTGTATATATTGATACTTTGTGATAAACTCATGAAAATAGACGAACTTAGCAGTGAATGCTAAACTCACATTAAAATTCGTCATATTAAAGTTTATGATAAATTATGAAAATTTATGAGGTAAAAATTGTCATTATCTATAACAAAGTCCAATTATACTAATTTATCAATATAGTCAATTATCTTTAATATGTGTGTTGACAAATAAATTCTCTTGTATCTGATATACTTAAATAGTAGTTGAGAATTCTCATACCTTTCGGTAGAGGTGGCAAACGGTCTAGTCCGATCATTTTTGGGTTGAAATGATTTTGAGTATGGTTGGATTTGGGTTGTTTGGGTTTTGAGCGTGTTTGACTCACCTATCGAATCATGTATGCAAAAAAGAATTTCAAGTTGATTTTAGATTTACTCTTAAAATTGATATTTCGAATTAGATCATATCAAGTTAATTGTTATTCAATTTTTAAATGTGCATTTTCATTTTTTTATTATTTATATAATATTTTCGCATAATTTATTAAAAAAATAATAATTTTCTCTTAAAAATTATTTCGAGTCAAATTTTATATAAAACAAAACTTGATTAAAAAAAGTATTTTTATTTAAATACTTAATAAATTAAATAATTTATTTTTGAAGCAAATCACTATATATAATAAAAACAAACAATTGAACTAAATTCATATAGAACAATATTCAAATCATATATAAAAATTTAAACTAAGTTACAAACAAATATATAATGTTTAACGATAACAAATCACTAATTACAAAAATTTTATAATAAAAATTTCTATAATAAAATTAATTTTATCTTAATATGTAAGTTTATAGTGATAAAAATTAAATTTATCACAATTATTATAAAAATAAATAAACTTGTGGTAAATTTATTTTATATATTAAATCATTTAGAAATTATGGTAAAAATTTAGTTTAATGACCTAAAAAATTTAAATGTTTATCTGATTTTTCAATCGTATCCAAAGTTTTAAATTAAATCAATTACACTCTAATTTGATCAATTAATTTTAATTATACCTCAAGTCAAAATTAGAATTTAGTAAAGTGCATATTTAGGCTCAAGTGACACTTATACTTTTTAAATTAGTTCAATCAAATATAAAATTAAATTTAGAGTTTAATTAATATGATACATTTATTTTTATTTAATTTTATTTTATTTTTACTTAATTATATTTATTATATATTTTTGCATGATGAATTATAATTTTATATTTAAATGTAAAATTTAAAATTTGTAATCTATAAAATCTTTAAATCTCTCTTTTTTTTAAGAAAATTCTCTCAATCTTCTTTAAAATTTAATTTTTTATTTTAAATATTTAGAATAAAAAATTCTACAAAATGTTTAAAAAATCAATTACATGAGATTAATTAAGATTTTTCATTTAATTTATCTCATTTTTATTTAATTGAATTTATTATATATTTTATATGATGAATTTTCTAATTTTAAATTTATATTTATAAAATAAAAATTTTAAAATTTCAATTTATAATTCATAAAATCTCTCAATCTCTCATTTTAAAAAAATTCTCTCAATATCTCCTTAAAAATATAAATTATTTAAAATAAAAACTTTAAAAAATATTTAAAAAATTAATTACATGAGCTCAATTAAGATAACATTTTTATTTTGTATTCAATTTAATCCTTTTTTGTTTAATTAAATTTATTATATGTACTTTTACAAAAAGAAATTTAATTTTAAATTTAAATCTATAAAATTTTGAAATGTAAATTTTATAATTCATAAAAAATCTCAATATCTCATTAAATTTTTTTCCTCTCAATCTCTCCTTAAAAAATTAAAATTTTATATTTAAATAATAAATTATTTAAATTGTTTAAAATAAAAACTTTAAGAAATATTTAAAAACTAATTACATGGGCTTGCTTAAATTTATTCAATTTAATCTCACTTTTATTTAATTAATTTTATTATATACTTTTATATGATAATTTTGTATTTAAATTTAAAATTTTAAAAAATTTTAAAATTTAAGTTTATGAATTATAAATCTCTCAATCTCTCATTTAAAAAATTTCTTTCAATCTCTCATTAAAAATGAATTTATATATTTTAAATAATAAATTATTTAAATCATTTAAAATAAAACTTCTATGAAATATTTAAAAAATCAATTACATGATATGAACCTAAACATTTTTAAAAAAATTATCCTTGAAATAAAATTTAAGGATTTTATTAGTTTATTATTTAAATATATAAAATAAAATTTTATAATTAAAAACATGAAATTAATTTAAAAATATGAACTAAAATAAAAATAAAATTTAAATATTTTGTGAAAAATTATTTAAATTGATAAGAATAAAAAATATTATTTTAGAGAAATTTAAACTAAATTTTGAGTCTAATTGAACTGATTGAAAATATATAACGGTAAATTGAGTGTAAATATATATTTTACAAAATACTGATTTTGACTTGGGGTGCAATTAAAAAATCAATTCATCAAATTAGGGTGTAATTAATTCAATTAAAAATTTTGGATACAATGAAAAGTTTATAAAAAGGTTTGAGTATTTTGAGTCATTGAACTCAAAAATTTTAAATTATAATAATGAGTATTCAAACTAAATTATGATATAATATAATCTAAACTCTTTTATCATGATATTTTATTACTACATATTGGGTGTCAAATTTCTATTGCCTACCAAATTAGACATAAGAAGTAATATTGTCATAATAATATTTTGTAATTGTGTTAAATAGTTTTATAAATTGGTAACGTTATTTTATCACAATAAATAATTTTATTCATACTAAATAACTTATTATTATAAATAAAAAATTGTAATTTAGGCATATGAAAAGACACAGTAAAATTAGTAAATTTATTAAAATATAAAATATTAACATGTTTAATCAAATAAAATAAATTTGAATTTAATTAAATAATTTAAATATTTTTTAAAATAAACTTATTTTTATTATAATTATTCTACTTTATATATAAATATATATATTGATAAAAAAAAATTTTATTATTGTTATTGGGTCAATTGAGTCACCCAATCGGGTCAATTTTGACATAATCGTCAGACTAATCTTTACCTGACCCGACCCTAAAATTTTTGGATAATTTCAAGTTCGAATCATCTCAGAGTTAAGATCGGATTTGGATCACATTTTTTTTGAATGAATTCAAGTCAGATTTTCGGGTCGGATAAAAAACGGCAATCTGTGCCTCTCGGCCCTATTTTGTGCATCACATAACTCTTTGAAAAGCATTATGATGGTCTGCGTATCTATGTTCTCATGTTGATGTTGTAGTTTTAAGGACATACTCGCAAGCACAGCACAAACAACTTGCTCATCATCATCTATATGACGATTACATGTCTCTACATTCTCAATAGATGTGTTTTCAGTAGGAACATGTGGTAGCGATTACTTAAGAACATAATGTCATTTTTTTTTAATCTTAGAATAATTCTACTGATAAAAAAAAGTTTGTCTATGAGTTTATTAGCATCAAGTATGCTATCACGTTGCTATTCATTTTGCAATCTAATAATCAAAATGACGTCAAACTATTTTCAGGCGTAGTCCTTTTGATTTAAGTCAATTTTTTTTTTCTATTTTCTGTGATTTAATAGCCTTTCACTATTAAAATGAGAATTCAAATAATTAGAACGCTTAGTGCACTTGGATTCTATTCAAAATACTTAACTTTGGCACAACAAATTAAGTTCTTTCTCAAGGTAGATAACTCATTTATCAAATATATCACATATGACTCCTAGATTGATTAGATAACCACAAGTTATCATATATGATTTACCCATATGATCTAGTTTTTATGCTTCAGGATAATAGAGAAGTAGTTAAGTAATACTCATTATATATAATATAAAGCATATTCGTATTACAGTAACCTTGACTTTGGCTAATAAGTTAGCATATAAAAAGAAGTCTAAGTATATACTATATTAATAAAAGACATTAATACTTAATAAGATTTATCAAGAATTTATTAATCTTATCAAGGAATCATTCGTTGGATAATTATGGATAAATCTCATGCATTGGTATGATACTGAACATCATGTATACGTTGAACATTAGATATACATTATCATATATCATATTATAATATGCATTCCTAAACATTCCATATAATTGGATGATTATGGACTTTCTTTAAACTAGCATCCGCGGGCTAATAAAGGTGTTAGGTCAAATCCTACTTAATCATTCTTACTTTTATGAATTGATTGATTTGAAGTATCACCTCATTCTCTTCTTTTAAATTAATCAAATGTCAAACATACCGCATAGTTATATACACACACACATACCGCATGGTAATATTAATCTTACATGCAAATTTTTTTGATGTATTTTATTTTTATATTGTTCTTTAAACTATAATATTTGCATTATGAGTTACTTTTATGGTATTTTTTAACTATAATATTTGCATCATCATCGTTATTAAATCAACTCTTAAATCATATACTTTGCTACATTATATTATTAATTCATGCAATAGAGTTATAACATAAAGCTAGAATAATTGAATTTAAACAACAATAAGAATAATCTTTCTAATATGCTTATTTTTATTAATGTTCATTATATATCATAAAGTTATAATAGTTTATTTTAAAAGAAAAATAAGAACAATATTTTTAATCTGCTAATCTTATATATAAGAATTGTCAAAGTTTACAAGTATTTGTCAATATTAATAATTTTAATTTTATAGTGCATTTTCTCAATTTTAATTTTATCAAAATAGAACTATGATAAATATTATTTCAATTACTATTGACTCTATAAATCCATAAGATTTTTTTTTTTTTTTATGTATAGTATGTGCTAAATGACTACTATATATACACACACAAAAGAAAAAGAATGGCGTGTATGTGTATATATATATATCCATAAAAGAAAGGAGTATTGATTATTGTAAAGTGGAGCTGATGTTATTCTTGAAATAAAATATTTCAGAGAAGACACTGTAAATTAAGATAATGACACACATCCTTTGGCATCAATAGATTGATGTCCTTTATTTAGTTCAAGCTACCAGTGACTAGAAAAGAGAAGGTAAGGGGTTCAAAGCAATGCGGGCAATGACTAGCATTCATCCTCCTGAATAAGATCTCCAATAGTTTGTTCAAGGCTTGCTTTGGTGGTGGATGCAAGCAAAAGTGCCTTGTCGTCTTTTATTTCTGCAACCTTTGAAACACGTCGTGGAGTATATGTTGGTCATTGACATTCTTTTAGAAGACTTTAAAAAGATATTTTTGAAGAGAATTGTTAGTAGCTTTTTGGTATAACCATGCCTCTGTTGACAATATGGTGCTAGTATATTTATAAAAGTAATGAGCTGTAAAACAATATTCAACATGTTTGTTTCAGCTATATAAGCTGGTTTTTGTGTTAAATTATGTATGAATGAAAAAAAAAAAACTAAGTTTATGTTTCAGTTTTTCTCTAAAAACCTTTGTTCTGGCACTTGAAATTTTTGAATTCAGTGTGAAAATGAACATGATATTAGAGCTCTTATAGATCTTTAAGGCCTGAAAAAAGAGAAAACAAGTGAGCTTAAACCCCACAAAAAGACCTAAATATCTTGAAAGTGTGTTGATGGCTTCAAAAGAATTCTCAACCCCAACATTACCCAGTTTCAATGGTGAAAACTACCAGGTCTGGGCTGTGAAAATGAAGGCATACCTAAAGGCATTTGAACTTTGGGATGTTGTGGAATCGGATAGAGAACTAGCACCATTGAGAGCCAATCCCACCATAACACAACTCCACCAGCATAGTGAGGAATGTGCTAAGAAATATAAGGCCTCAGCTGCAATTTATTCCTCTATTTCATATTCTATTTTTCACTAGAATCATGAATAGTGACACAACAAAATAAGCTTGGGATTAGCTTAAGGAGGAGTTCCAAGGCAGTGTTTGAACCGAAGAGAGAATTTGAAACTCTCAAAATGGGAGACTCTGAAGCACTCAAAGAGTATAACGATAGGTTGATGAGAGTAGTTAACCAGCTGAGACTTCTTGAAGAGAAGTTGTCAGACAAGAGGATAGTGAGCAAGGTTCTTGTGAGTGTTCCAGTAAGATTTAAGCCAAATATATCTTTATTGGAAGACACTAAAGACTTGTCCACCATCACTTTAACTAAAGTGATGAATGCCTTCCATGCCGTAGAGCATAGATTCAGCTTAAGGCAGGAAAAGACAACTGAAGGAGCATTTTTGGCAAAGCAAGGTGGAGGAGGTCAGTCAAGTGGAGGCAAGAAGCAATCAAAAGAGCATAAAGGAAAAGATAAAAGAAGTGGAGATAAAAAGATGGAAAGAAAGACAAGTATCCACCTTGCACACTGCAAGAAGAAGACACATGCTGAGAAATATTATTAGTTTAGGCCTGACATTCAATGTAGAGCTTGCAATCAATTTGGACACATGGCCAAGGTATGCAAGAACAAGCAAGCACAACCTACTCAGCAAGCACAAGTAGCTGAAGATCAAAAAGCTCCAACTGAAAGGTTGTTTACAACAACTTTCCATGTTGCCAAGACTGAAATGAACACTTGGCTTGTTGATAATGGTTGCTCAAGCCACATGACATTTGATGAGGATAGCTTCAAAATCCTTGATAAGTCTTTCAAGTCAAGAGTAAAGGTTGGCAATGATGCTTGCGTCAAGTTCAAAGGCAAAGGAATCGTTGTGATGAACACTCCAACACGTAAAAAATCCATTTTAGAGGTATTATTTGTGCCTAAAATCAGTTTAAACTAGCTTAGTGTTGGCCAACTACTTGAAAAAGATTATGAATTGCATTTCAAGAAAAAAAATGCATCATTTATGATCCAAATGGAAATGAAATGATGATAGTAGATATAAAAGATAAACTTTTTCCATTGGATGTAACACAAAACACTTTGCATGCATACTCAACTGTGGTGAATAACTCAATTATTTGGCATAAGAGGTTAGGGCACTTTAGTTATGAGAATTTGAATTTGTTACATCAAAAGAATTTGATTGATGGCTTGCCTGTAATTGTGGAAGGAGAGAGTGTTTGTGAAGCTTGCCAATTTGGGAAGCAAAATAAGCTGCCATTCTCAAGTAGCAATTAGACTGTTACTGAGAAATTGCAGTTGGTGCACTCTGATATGTGTGGACTTATGAGTGTTCCATCCTTGAATAATAGCAAATACTTTCTATTATTCATTGATGATTACTCTAGGTACTGTTGGGTGAGTTTCTTGAAGCATAAATCAGAAGTGATAAGTGAGTTTGTGAAGTTTAAAACACAAGTAGAGAAGGAAGCTGGCTGTGGAATCAAAATGCTAAGATCAGACAATGGAGTTGAATATGTCTCAAAAGATTTCAAGGTTGTTCGTGACAAAGAAGGGATCAAACACCATCTTACAGTTACCTACACTCCACAGAAAAATGGAGTGAGAAACAAAGAATAGAACTGTGATGGAGATGGCTAGATGTTTAATGTATGAGAAGAACTTGCCAAAACTTTTATGGGCTAAGGCAGTCAATGTTGCTATTTATTTGTTGAATTTGTTACCAATAAAAGCATTAAATGACAAGGTTCCATTTGAAATGTGGCATGAAACCAAACCATCGGTGGAGCATTTGAGGGTTTTTGGGTGGGTTTGTTACTCGCACATACCTGAAGAAAAGAGGAAGAAGCTAAACAAGAAATCGGACGTTGGTATCTTCATTGGTTATAACAATATCACCAAGGGATATAAAATCTTCAATCCCAAAATAGAGAAAGTTTTTGTTAGTAGGAATGTGAAATTTATTAAGCTGTTGAATGGGATTGGAAGGAAGGAAAGCTTTAAGATAAAGCTGAGATTGAGGCACTTGAAGATGAAAAAAGCTTAGATAGTGATACTGAACATGGTGTGAGAGGCATAAGACTGCTACAAGAGATTTATGATAGTTGGAAAATAGTCACCCTTAAACCAGAAAACTATGATGAAGCATCAAGTCATGAAGGGTGGAGGAAAGCCATGAAGGAGGAGATCATCATGATACAAAAGAATGACACTTGAAAGCTATGGAGAAGCCTAAAACACACAAGACAATAGGTGTTAAGTGGGTCTACAAAACCAAATTAAATCCTAATGGTTCTGTAAACAAACTTAAGGCTAGATTGGTTGTTAAAGGCTATCTTCAACAAGCTAGAATGGACTACACTGATACATTTGCACCGGTGGCAAGGCATGACACCATAAGGCTTCTAATGGCACTTGCAGCAAAAGAAATTTGGAGAATCTATCATCTAGAAGTAAATTCAGCATTTCCAAGTATTAAATGAGGATATCTTTGTGAAGCAACCTGAAGGCTTTATAATCCCAGGTGAAGAAGTGAAGGTGTACAAGCTCAACAAAGCTCTCTATGGGCTTAAGCAAGCTCTAAGAGCTTGGTACAACAGAATTGACACTTATCTGCTGCAACAAGGCTTCCTCAATAGTGAAAATGAAACCACATTGTATGTCATGAAATATGAAGAAAAAGTAAGGCTGATTGTATCCTTGTATGTGGATGATCTTTTGGTGACAGGAGGAGATGATTTGGAAGTTGAAAACTTCAAGAAGAAAATGCAGCAGAAATTTGAGATGTCTGATCTGGGAGAGATGATTTTCTTCTTAGGAATGGAAATTAGTCAATCTAAAGAAGAAATTTTCATTTCTTAAACGAAATATACTTGGGAAGTTCTCAAAAAATTTCAGTTCAATAAAGCTAAGTCTGTTGTTACACCTTTAGTGGTGAATGGGAAGCTAAATAGAGAAGATGAAAGTGGGAAAGCAAATGCCTCAGTCTTTAGAAGCATTGTGGGAAGCTTGTTATATCCAGTTACAACCAGACCAAACATCATATTTGTAGCATGTTTACTTTCGAGGTTCATAAAACAGATCTAATTTTGAATTAATTATTAAACAGTATTTGAAATCAAATTAAAATTAGATAGTTGAAAAATCTCAAAATTTTAATTCAGTCAATTGATGAGATTATTTGTACTAAATTAGATCAAATTTTCATTTAATTTAAATTTTATTTTATTCAATTTGATTTAACTAATTTGATTATTTGGTTATAAATAAATTCAGATCAAAAATCAAATCAAATTCATCCTATTTGGATCCAAAATTTCTCAACTAAAACATTTTAATTAAAGTATCCTTTTAATCCAATTAGGACTAATTTGAAAAGAGAAAATTAAACTATGCGGTACTTGACTAAAAAGACAAGCTTGTTAGGGCTTTAGAGGAGAACAAGGCTGCCTCCTACATACATTAGTTATTTGATGTGATTTAATTTGGTCTAAAATAATAAAAATATTTAAAATTATCTTGAACTAATACTATTCGTTTGATTTGATTCAGTTTGAATACTTTTTATTATTTTTATTCAATTTAATTTGTCTCAAATCATACTCATCTCTATTTGAATTGTGGAAGAGACGTGTAAAAAAGTAAAAATAAATTAAGTCATTTATTTAGACTAACATCTAAAATATGAGGCTATAGAATTAAATACTAAGTATCAATATTGATATTGGATCAGGAAAATGATCATGGGTGACAATATGTTGAACAACCATTAAATAAATATAGAGAATAATTTTCGAATGAACAAGAGAGGATAATTTTCATGTAAACTATTAGAAATAATTTTTTTAGATATTTGAAAAACACAAGATGGTAAATTTAAATGTATTATGATTATTTGGGCACGAGTGTAATTCACAAATTGTGAAGAAAATATTTTGTGTTTCTTTAGGAGCTTTAAAAAATGAGCAATTTTTTTAGATTAAGTGTGAGAAAGAGTATATAAAATATAATCTACATTAGGACTTAATCGAGTGATGATCCATATATTTATTTCTCACATAGTAAAAAAAATTTGAAAACATACATAAAATTTTTTTTTGCCTCATCAAAAATCTTTTTAGAAATTTAGTAAAACAGAACTTTGGTTAATGAAAAAATATAGTGTATATTTGTCTGTCATATTGATATCATTTAATATCCCTATATTTTGTCATTCTAATGTTATCCATTAATTTCTCAAATGTCCTAATTGATAATGCCTTTGTAAATAAATTTATCAAATTATTTTGTGACCAAATTTGTTGAATATAAATGTTATCACTTTTTCAGAAAATCATGGGTTAAAAAAAAATAAAATAGTGATATATACTTTGTTCTATCTCTTTTCCGCTGGGTCTGTGGCAGAATATAATCCATATCCATGCCTCTTGGCCCATTTAACATTCTTATTAAGTTCCCAAAGAAAGCCACCAGCATGAATTAAGCCTTCTTTTCGAAATGTCCAATATTCTCCATCATTTTTATTCCAATTCACTTTGTCTCCCAATTTTGTTGTCTCCATCAATTACGTGGCTGGACGAATCTCATCAATTATTTTATCTAGTGATAATATATGCATTTTAATATGTTATTTAAAATATTTATAAATATTAATAAGTAAATAATATATTTTTCTATATATATATATATATATATATATACACACACACTATTTTGTAGTATTATTTTATATAATTATTTATTATAATTTCTCTTAGCATATTTTTATTTTTATTTATAATTTTTAATTAAAAAATTTATATATTAAATTAATAAAAATTTTAATTATTTATTTATCAAATAATCAATCAATATATATAATTACTTTTATTTTTAGAGTTCATTTGGAGTACCAATTTGTCATGTGTTAGAATTAAAATTTGTTTGAGATGACAATTTTATATTTATCAAACTAATTATTTGATAAAAAAGTGATTGAAATTTTTATTAATTTGATATATAAAATTACTTAATTAAAAACTATAAATAAAAATAAAAATAGTATTATTTAGGATTATATAATAAATAATTTAATTTACTAATATTTATAATATTATTTTAAACAATATATTAAATTATAGCTAGTCTAAATGATAAATTATCACCTCAAATAAATAATAAATTTGTCACATTACAAGCTATTCTTTCAAATGAATTCCAATGCTTCATGCTGGAAACTTTTTTCTGTTCTAATATATATGCAAACTAGAAAAACTTGAAGTTTTGAAATATTTTTAAGAGTCATTATTTTAACTTTATTTTTAAAATTTTTAAATTAATTTTAAAATATGAATTTAAAAATATATTTTCAGCAGTACAAATAATTTCAGGTTTATTTATTTAATTTATATGATCAAAATAAAAAAAAAAAGTTCTTGATACTTTGAGAGTCACCACTAAAATTTTTTAATCTTTTACATTTTAAATTAATTTTAAGATAAATTTAAAATGTATATTTGACTGTATTTATGATGTGAACCTTATTTAGTTAAGATAATTTTTTTTAATTAATACATCATTCAAACAAATCTTAGGTGATATTAACATACAGATACTTTAAAAATATTCAAAATTTATAGATTTAAGATTGAATTATTGATTAAATTTATGCAACTCTCTTTTTTACAATAAATTATGAATAACTAAAATATTCATGTATATATTAAAGTTAACTATTTAAATTTTAATATTTGATATTTATTAATATTAAAGACTTAATGTATCATAATTAATCCAATAATAAATATAAAAATATTAAAAATGTTATAACTATGATACAAAAAATAAAAAATTAAAATTATGAATATTAATAATTTTAGAGAAATTTTAAAAAGATATATTAAGTAAAGAGAGTAAATTTCCCTCTTATTTGATTATATATATATGTAATTTAGAATAATTTCATGAATACTAAAATTTTGAAATAGTTGAAAAGAATTTTTTTTTACATCTAAGATTCAAAATAAATCATTTTTGAAAGTTGAAAATTAGGTAAAAGTAATTTTTTATTTTTAAGAATAGTAAAGGTAAAAAACATTTGAATTCAACGTGGCAGGAAAATGGGCAAAGGTAACACATGTGCTTCATTGTTATTGGTTGCAATTTTTACATTTCTGCAAGTAACAGACACGTAGCTTGCGAATCCGCTTTCTAATCAATGGTCGGTTGCGTCTAGCCACCTTATTCCGTTATTTTGGGCGGTAAATTGCAAATTTAATGTCAGAATTTTTAAATTTTTTCTACTTTGGTATTTAAATAATTTTTTTATTTAATTAAATATCTAAATTGATAAAATTACTTTCAATATGATGCTTTTTTTAATTTGAACAGATAAAATTCATAACTCTGTTACATTTATTTGACCTAATACTAAATTTTATATATTATTTCAACTAATTATGTATCTAAAATTTAGATATAAAATTTTTTCACTTTAAAAATAATTTTTTTATTTTTTATTTACTTTTTATACATATTTTGAACAAATTCTATAATAATAGAAATAAAATTTGAATATGAAATGAACAAATTCAATATTTAGAGTGAAAAAATTATGTATCCATATATAATTAGTTGAAATAATATACATAGTCTGATATCAGATCAAATGAATTTTCACATGATTGTCGCTAATCGTTTAGATGAGAGAAAAATACTACATTAAAATAATTTGACCAATTTAAATATTTAATTGAATAAAAAAATATTTAAACATCAAAATTAAAAAAATATAAGTTAGATACTAAATTTATAATTTACCATTTGGGACTCACTTTCACAATCGTGTGCATATTAGCTATTGCAAACGTAAAAATGTGAATTTAGAACAAAAAATACAAACTTTTTTTATAAGTGATTAAAAGCATTTTTGAAGAGTAAAACTTTGAATTAATTAAAATATTTTTAATTTAAAAGTTAATTAAGATATTAAAGATAAAATGAAATGATGCAGCTTGAAAGTTTTGGTCAATAAATAATCAACAATATCTTTTATTGTAAATAAACTAATTTAAATACTTCATTCATTTCACAATATTTATCGTTTTAAACAAAATTTCAATATAATTATTATTTTACAATATCAATGTAACATTAAGTATTTGTTTTCTAAATTTATCTTTGTAATCATCTTCTCTCTCTTAATTAAATATTTTCTTATTAGTATTAGTGAGAAATTTAGTTGAAAATAATTAAAGATATATTAGTCGATATTAATTAAAATTATTTTTAATTAATTTTTTTTAGTCTAAGTGTACAACTCTAATATCAATTGAAATTATTTTTTTAATCTAAGTCTAAGTTAAAATTAGTTCTAATTAATTATATTCGTAATCTAAATAAACAAGTCTAAAAACACATGCTATAAATGGATAACCATTTATCAGCGTTTTGTTAAAACATCTTTCTTTTCCTCTTTATTTTTTTTTTTCTTTCTGTTCCCTTATCCATTTGAAGTTATATTTTGCTTTTGTAATAAGAATTTTTCTATTAAAAAAAAAGAAAAGAGATATAAAATAAAAATATACCTAAAAAATAAGAGAGGTCATAACAATAGGTGTAGCAATATTCATTACAGTGATATTTTGAAAAAAAAAATCCATATGTTAACCTAATTATACTTAAGGTTATTGAAGTTGAATATACATTAAATTGTTGAATTTAGATTTACATTACACTGAATTATATCCTAAAAAAGTATGTTATATTGAAAAGACTTTAAATCATTTTTTTTTTAGATAAAAAATTTGAGATTATTATTATTATTATGCTTTATTAGCAGCACTAATTATTTAGAGAAAGAATTTCAATGAAATTGATTTGCTTGATCATTTCAAGCTTTTCTTAACAATTAAAGACATTGATTCATTACTTTTATTTTTAGCATTTAATTAATTTAAATATGATTTATTAGAAAGCATATGATCTATAATTGTATATTTATAGGTCTAATAACCTATGAATATGTACATATTCATTGTATCGTTCTTACTTCACTTTTTTATTTTTCATGGGAGGAATTAGTTGGTTTGAGATATCACTTCATTGTCTTCTTTTTATTTTATGGTTTAATTGATCAAATATCAAATAAGCTATTAATTGTATATGTAAATCTATATATATGATTTTTAAGCTGCATGGTGATATTAATTGTGCATACAAAATTTTTATGTATATGATTTTTATGTTGTTCTTTAAACTATAATATTTGCATCATCACCATTATCATTAGATCAACTGTTGAATTATATACTTTGCTAGAATTATAAGAACAACCTTTCTAATATGCTCATTTTGATTAATGCTCAATATATATGATAAAGCTATAATAGTTGAATTTTGAAAAAAAAGAAACAATATTTTTAATGTCCTCATCTTATAGTAAAAATTGACAAAGGTTTATTAATAGTATTAATTATAATTTTAATTTTATGGTGAATTACTTTTTTAATTTTAATTTCATCTAACTATAAATTTATAGTAGATAATTTCACGTGCACTGCGTATACTAAAATGATAAACACTAAAGAAAAAGATTGGTATATACATACGGCAAAAAAAAAAAAAAGGTGTTGATTATTAGAAAATGGCAGCGATTTTAATCCTGAAATAAAACGTTGCAGATAAGATACACTGGAAATTAAGATAATGAAACTTATCATTTGGCATCAATGGATTGATGTCCTTTATTTAATTCAAGCTACTAGCAACTAGAAAACAGAGGTATGACATTTAAAGCACTGCTGGCAACAACTAGTACTCCTCAATAAGATCTCCAGTAGTTTGTTCAAGGCTTGGATGCGAGCAAGAGTGCCATGTCGTCTTTTATATCTGCAACCTTTGACACAGGTCGTGGAGAATAGTCTTCATTTTGCAATGCAATAGGAGGAGATATTGTTCTATCTTTAGATTTTTGGAATGCCTTGGAAATATCTTCCCATTTGTTCTCAAAACTAATAACATCACCTTTTGGATAAAATCCATCAAAGTTCTTCCACGCCAGTTTGTTCTCAATATATTTGTTGCGGGCAGCCTCTGCAACCATTTGGATA
>CATIWR010675803.1:0-26419 GCA_949677035.1 Omphalea diandra | reverse complement strand
TATATATATATATATATATATATATATATTCCAATCTACTTTGAGTATATCGTGGATTTTTTGGGGTATTTTATGAAATTCTTTAGAATATTATTAAATGTGAAGGTTATGAAATTTTATGAAAGTTTTTTTTACAATTTGAGACTTTCATTATATTTTTACATTTTATTAAATCTTACTATATTTTTTGGGTGTTTTATGACATTCACAATTAACCATGAATTTTAGGGAATGTTATTTATAATTTAAGCACAAATATATAATAGTCAATAATAGAACAATATAATGCTCCAATAAAATTTAATAATATTTGTTGCAATTATTTAATATATTATTAATTTTATGAAAATCTTCGAAATTTTAAAGAATTTCTACATAATATTACAAATTCATGTTAACGCTTGGAATTTTCTGAAATCTGTATAGAATATTATTAACTTTCTGAAATTTTATTTTTATATTATTAAATATAAAGGTTATGAAATTTTATTAATTTTATTGTAAATACTATTAAATTTATGAAAATTAATGAAATATTATTAAATTATGAAATTTAATACAAATTTTATTCATATAAAATTTTATGAAGTTTTATGGAAGTTATTTACACTGTTACGAATTTATTTGATTAAATTTTATGGAATAAAATATAATTGAATTTTTTAAAATTATTCTTAAATATTATAGAATTCTTTACAATTTGAGGCACGATTTTCAATTATTATTATATTTTCGACTATTGTATAAAATTACAATATTACAAAGCTGAATATAGATTCCTAAAAGATTTACAAAATCATATTTTATATGAAATTAACATATTATTTAACATAAATTATTGGATATACATCCAAATAATATAAAATATATAAAATATTTATACAACTAATATATTTAATTTTCTATATTTCATAATAACATTAAAATATTTCTTAATATACATATTCAAAGTTATACAAATATATTTCAACAAATAATGTCAATAGTGCGAAAATCTCAAAAAAAAAAAAAAAACTCTATAGAAGTTTTGATGTAATGACAACTTATTTAAAATTTAACACTACACATCAATACAAACAAATTATATGATTTTAACAAATTTACACAATTATAATACCAAAATTAAATTTAAAAGTTACAAACTCTAATTACATACAAAGTCTAATTAAATTCATATTTTCCATTGTATAATTAGAAATTACAAACTCTCATTAATTTCATAATAATATATTATTATAAATTACAAATTATTACAAAATCTCAATGTATTACAAATTATACATTCTAAAATAAATTACAATTATACCATTGTAAAATTAGAAATTACAAACTCTAATTAAATACTAAATACTATATTATTTCAACTTACAAACTATTATAAACTCTTAAAAAATAACAAATTCTACATTCTAAAATAAATTACAAATTCTAAATTCTAAACAAAATTACAAATTCTACATAATTTGCAAATTCAAAATTATAAACTAAATTATACATGATAAAATAAATTACAAACTCAAAATTATAGACTAAATTACAAAATCCACATAATATATAACTTCAAAATTCTAAACTAAATTATAAACTCTACATAAATTACAAATTTTAAATTTCAAACTATTAATTTTATTACAAACTCTACATAAATTACAAATTATAAATTCTAAAATTACAAATTAATAAAGTTATATAAATTCCATAAAATTAATTATCAAACAAATTCTTCCAAATTAACAAATCTATTCCAAAATTAATAATACAAAAAATTCAATAATTCCATAAATTAACAATATTATCAATAGAAAATTCAACAAAATTAATCTATTCAACAAACTGAATAAAATTCCAGAAAATTGAACACTATTCCACAAATTTAAAAATTAACAAAATTTCCTACATTCCAAACCTGTAGAAAATTCAATAATTTCACAAATAAACTCCAAAATTCTGAAAAAAACAAATTAACACAACATTAACAAAAAGAATTAACAAAAAAACAAATTAACATAACAGATTACTAACAAATAAATAAATAATCTACATAGTTAACACAAAATTAAAAGATTACTAACAAGAAAAATTAATAGATTACTAACAAGAAAAACAAACAAACAAAATAGCAGGGGGATTTCCAAATTCTAAACCTATAGAAATTCAAGAAAAACTAATAAAAAATTTTTATCACATTCCAAACCAACAAAAAATTCAATAATTTTATAAAAAAAAATTCAAAATTTCAAATTTAACAAAACAAGCAAACAAAGTACCATAAAATTAATAGATTAACCCACACCTTTTGTTAGACTAGGTTGGTCAAACATAGGTTTGTCTCTTGTTATCTTGACAATGTAGATTGATAAATTCTAATGTTATTTTTAAGTGTTGACTTTGTAGTTTTGAAGATAGGTTTGCATTAGAAGTTAGATGAGAGTCTAAATCTCAGGTTTTGTTAAAGGACATCTAGTTCGCGGTCAAGAACTTCTAATTTGCGACCATGACATTGCAAAAGAAAAGGATGGACTTGAACCAGTTGAATTTGTAAAGCGAATCGTAGTCGCCACCTGGCCTAGAAAGACATAATGATCAGACAGATGAATTCACGGTGTCATTGTGTTGGAAATCAAGACCGTGACTTTTGTAATCACTTGGAGGGAATTGAGTCCACAATCAGAGCCCGTCAGGTGTCCAAGAAAATCGTTGACAAATCAAAATTTGCGAGGGTGAAATATCTTTCTTGATCGCGACCTACTGAATCATTCTCTCCTTATTAAAAGAAGAATTTGTGGTATCAGTCGTGCCCAAGAGGAAATTAAATCGCAACTGCTACTTTTTGTTGGTCGAAAGAACACAATGGCTATTTTTTCCTAGAAGACCAATAACATCATGCCATGTAGACTAGCTATTAGATACCAATGGAGTTCTCTACTGTGATTTCAATTTTTTTAACCTAAGATGGAAAATCGTGACCGTGACTTACCAGTCACGATAGCGAAATAAGTCTGACAAGCATTTAAAACAAAATCTACTTAACTTGTCTTGGAGATTTAGACATAGTTCATTAGTAACGTCTCTTTGGTGGTTATTGCCTATAAATACTTCACCAAACAGACATGAATGCAAGAGAATATCATTGAATATAGCCAAACTCTTACAATTTTGCTTCTCAACCTTTTATTCTTTGTATGTGAGTTAATATTGTTAGGTGTGAGCATTAAACACCATTGTAATTAGGTTTGAGAGTTAGCCTAGGTTGTAAAACTCTTGTACAGGTTAAGTCTGAGCCTTTGGAAGAACACTTAAGAGGTTTCCTTGTGTGAGCCTAGGATTGTGTGTAAGCCATAAAACACAAAGTGTACAAGTTTGGTGTAATCTTGAAAACACCATTTAGAGATAGTAGAACACCTAATTGTGAAGAATTAGGGAGTGGACATAAGGTTTATTAACACTCAAACTACTATAAAATATTGTGTGTTCATTCATTCTCCTTTTCGTTCAATCTCTCAACTTCATTATCTTCCTTCTAAATTTTTAAATTCTCATCAATTCAACCCCCTATTCTTGGTGCCCAAGGGCCTGTAAGTGGCATAAGAGCCAAGTTCTCATTAAAACTTTTAATTGAGTGAGCAAAGACACATGGCATTAGAAGGAATCCACACTCATCTTAAGTTATATTTTGATGAATTTAACTATACATGTTGGAAGTATAAGATAGAGATATATTTGGACAGTGATGTGGTGGACATCTGAGATATTGTTCCAAAAGAATTGAAGCCTAATACTAAGGTGGTTGATGGAAGTGAAGAGTTAATCCAAGGGAAGAATGGGTGAAAACTCATAGAAGATCAAATGGAAGAAATAAAAGGGCAATGACAATCCTTTTTAGTTCTTTGTCAAGGGAAGAAATAGGAAGAGTTCAATATTGCCTCACAGCTTATGGAATTTAGAAAGTTTTAGAAAATTACCACGAAGACATAAACTTAGTGAAATCTAGAAGATTAGAGATGTATGTGACAGAATGGGAGCTATTCATGATGAAAGACAACGAAAGCATCACTGATATGATGAATAGATTTTTATCCATGATTATAAACATGAAGAAATTTAGAAGAATACTCACCAATCATGAGGTAAACACCAAAATAATTAAATCCTTACCTCTTAAGAAGTTTGGTGCCAAGGTATGTAGCATACAAGAGCCAAATCCAGAAATTGAAAAAGTGTCAATAAATGTCTTTATAAGCAAGCTTTTCACTCGTGAGCTAGCCTTGAAAAAATTTAAAAGTTTGGTGTCCTCATAAGTATCACGAATATGACGAATAGACTTTCATCCATCATCAAAAACATGAAGAAATTCAGAAGAATACTCACCAATCATGAGGTAAACACCAAAATACTTAAATCCTTACCTCTTGAGAAGTTTGGTGCCAGGGTATGTAGCATACAAGAGTCAAATCCAAAAATTGGAAAAGTGCCAACAGATGTCCTCATAAGCAAGCTTTTCACTCATGAGCTAGTCTTGAAAAAAGGATGAGGAGATGAAGAAGATGAGAAGGCAAGGGGACAAGAATGACAAAACAGAGAATAAGACTTCAGCTCTCAGCTCTTCATCCAAAGAAAAAGAAGTAGAGGTTGTCTTAAGTGATGATGATAGTGAAAAAGAAGATGAGAAGCTAACTATACTTTGTAGAAGAACCAAGGAGCTAATAAGAAAAAGAAAGAATAAAAGAAACTTTAAAAAAATATCTCCCAACCTCAAAGCAAAGAAGAGTGAAGTAACATGCTATGAGTATGGCAAGCAAGGCCAGATCAAGTATGATTGCCCCAAGCTAAAAAAGAATAAGAAAGGGGACAAAGAAAAAAAGAAAAGCTTCAAAGCTACTTAGTATGACAACTCTAGCAATGAGGATTAGGATGAGGAAGTTGAAAAATCTATGTTTCATGGCACAACATGACTCTTCTAATGAGAAAAGTTCTTCACCCCATTCTTATGAAAACTATGATACATTAGATGATGTAGATGATGAGCTCTTAGAAGCTCTTACCTTAAGATGTGACAAATATATGTCACAAATGCAAACTTACAAAAAGAAATGCTTAAAACTGGAAAATGAGTTTAACTCATTAAATGAGTTTGTAAGTGAATTGAAGAACTCAAAAAAATCAATAGAAAGTCTTACTAAGTCTTCATCTTCTCTAAATTCCTTGAGAAAGACTCACAAGTCTAAACACTAATGTCATTATTGTATAAAGTTTGGTTACATAAATATCTTTTGTTACATTATGAAGGCTCACCTCAAATTAGAGGACCTTTCAAGACCTAACCCCAAGGACCCAAGTATGTTTGGGTACCTAAACAAAATTGATTTGTTTATGTTGTGTAGGATTGTATAGAAGCCACCAATAATGCTAATGATCGACATGTGGATAGTGGATACACAAAGCATATGATGGCAACAAAAAGCTATTCATAGCCAGAAAAGAGAAAGAAAGTGCCAATGTCACTTTTGGGAATAATGCCACGGGCAATGTAATTAGCATTAGAACAATTGATAAGAATGGTTGTTCATTTATTGATAATGTTCTCCTTGTTGATGGCTTACAACACAATTTGCTTAGTGTAAGTCAATTATGTGATAAAGGTAACAAAGTCACCTTTGACCCTAGAAAGTGTCGAGTTACCACTTTTATGGATAAAAGGGTAATCTTCAAGGGTGAAAGGAGGGGTAATACATACTTAATTGACTTAGACAATTTGGCTAACCAATCTTTCAAATGTCTTGTATCCCTTAGCAATGAGGCTTGGCTTTAGTATAGAAGACTTAGTCATACTAGCATGGAGCTCCTACAAAGCCAATCTAAAGGAGAGCTAGTGGAAGGTCTTTCTAAGCTAAAATTCTCAAAGGACAAGACATATGGACCATGCCAAATGGGGAAGCAATATCTATCTTTATTCAAAGCTAAAATTGTTGTAAGTATATCTAGACATCTTCAACTTATCCATATGGACTTAGTTGGACCTACTAGGAGTGCTAGTTTAGGTGGAAAGTATTATGCATTTGTCCAAGTTGATGATTACTCTAGGTTTACTTGGATATCTTTCTCGGCTCATAAGAATGACACTTTTGATGTTTTTAAAAGTTTTGCAAAAAGAGTTCAAAATGAAAAATGTTACTTCATTTCTTCTATAAAGAGTGACCATGGAAAGGAATTTCAAAATGAGTCTTTTAAAACTTATTGCTAAGAAAATGGGATTTCTTATAACTTTTCAACTCCTAGAACACCACAACAAAATGGTGTTGTAGAAAGAAAAATAGAACACTAGTAGAGATGGCTAAAACCATGCTCAATGAGTACTCTTTGCCTAATAACTTTTAGGTCGAAGCCACTAATACTTCTTATTATATTGCTAGTCATGTTTTCAAAAGACCCATTCTTAATAAAACCTTTTATGAGCTTTGGAAAGTTAGAAAGCCTACGTTATCATACCTAAGAGTTTTTATGTGCAAATGCTACATCTTAAATACTAAGTATAACCTTGGAAATTTTGATTCTAAGATAAATGAAGGTATTTTTCTAGGATATTCCAGCTCTAGTAAAGCCTATAGAGTATTCAATAAAAGTACTATGGTTGTTGAAGAGTCAATGAACATTGTGTTTAATGAATTTAGTAAACTTGATCTTGGGAAAGGTTCTCTTATTGATAGTCTTGCAGGTGACTTTGAGAAAATGGAGTTAGATTAGACCTTGGTGAAAATAGGTCATCAAAAGAAGAAAAGGAATCCCAACCACAACAAGCAAAAATTCTAGCTCAAGATCTTCCCAAGGATTAGAGATTCTCTAAACATCACCCAAGGGATTTAATTATTAGCAATACATTTAAGGGAGTAAGTACTAGATCTCAACTTAATGCTTTAGATAATAAATTTGCATTTGTTTCTTAATTTAAGCCAAAATCAATTGATAAGGCTCTTGATGATGATAGTTGGGTGATTGTCATATAAGAGGAACTCAACCAATTTGAGAGAAACAAAGTTTAGGAACTTGTTCTTAGGCCTAAGGAACACCTTGTTGTAGGCTGTAAGTAGGTGTTTACTAATAAGTTAGATGTCATTACTAGGAACAAAGCTAAATTAGTTGCAAAGGGGTACAACCAAGAGGAAAACATTGATTATGATGAAACCTATGCTCCTATAGCAAGATTAGAGACCATTAGGTTTCTCTTAGCTTATTTATGTCACATGAATTTTAAACTTTTTCACTTTTTCAAATAGATGTTAAAAGTGCATTCTTAAATGGTCTCATTAAGAAGGAAGCATATGTTGAACAACCTCTTGGTTTTGAGTCTCACATTTTTCCAAATCATGTTTTTTAAACTAATTAAAGCTTTATATGGTTTGAATCAAGCTCTAAGAGCTTAGTATGAAAGGCTTAGTTCATTTTTTTTACAAAACAATTTTGAAAAATGGAAGGTAGACATGACTTTATTTATCAAATAGCATAATTTAGATACACTTATTATACAAATATATGTTGATGATATTATATTTGGTACTACTAATGCATCTCTTTATGAGGAGTTTGCCAAGTGTATGACTAGGAAATTTGAGATGAGTATGATGGGAGAGCTCAAATTCTTTCATGTCCTACAAATAAAGCAAACTAAAAAGGGCATCTTTATCAACCAAGCCAAGTATACAAAGGATCTACTCAAGAAATTTGGTATGAATGGATGCAAAGTAGCAAAGACACAAATGAGTGCTACCATCAAACTAGATAAAGATGAATCAGGTTAGTCAATAGATGAAAAAAGGTATAGAGGTATGATTGGTTCTCTTCTCTATTTCACTGCCTCTAGACCCGACATCATGTTTAGTGTATGCATGTGTGCTAGGTTTCAATCATGCCCTAAGGAATCACATCTGAATGCTAATAAAAGGGTTCTTAAATATTTACATGGTACATTGTATTTAGGTTTATGGTATTTTAGAAATTCATCTTTTAGTATGTTAGGTCATTCGGATGCAGATTATGCTGGTAGCCTATTAGACAGAAAGAGCACTTTGAAACTTGTCAATTTATAAGAGAATGGTTAGTTTCTTGGTTTATTAAGAAATAAGTTTCAGTTGCCTTATCCACTGTCGAAGTAGAATATATGGTTACAGGTTGTTATTGCACTCAAGTTCTTTGGATAAAACAATAGCTCAAGGATTATGGCAAAGATGTTGATCATTCTCATCAAATGTGACAATATAAGTACAATAAATCTTTCAAAGAATCTGATCCAACACTCTATAAGCAAACACATTGACATTAGGCATCATTTTCTTAAAGATCATACCTAAAATGGTGATGTAATGTAAGAGTTTATTAATACCAATCATCAACTTGCTGATATTTTCACTGAACCCCTTAATGAAGAAAGGATGAACTTCATTAAAAAGGAGCTAGGAATGCTTGATGGAAGCTCCCTAGGGTGAAAATCAAATCTTATAGGATGTTTTTTATTTAGTTTGTTATTTAACTGAATGAATGATGTGTTTGATAGATGTGCACTTTAATACCTTGGATGTCTTAATTTTTTATGCAAATGTGCCTATCCATGCCAATTTGCATGAATTAATCATCATTACAATAAGTGGATCACAATTAGGAAGGACAATTCTTATCTCTTCCTTATTCTCTCTTTGCCTTATAATTCACGATCGTTATTATCCGTTCGCGGTCGTAATTTATAAGCACTTATCAACTTTATGTCAAACATCTAATTAGTGGTAGCGACTTTAATTTTCCACTGCAAATTTTTTCAAAATTCAAAAGTTTTTACCGTTGACTCCTTCAGTTTTTGAGGAATTCTTATCTATTACTCATATTTTTTATAATTAGTGATCATGACTTAAGGTTTGCAATCGCAAATTAGAGTAACTATCAAGCATTGATTGATTTCACTATCAATCGATGTCATCCCCTCATTTAATGCAAATTTTACCATTTGTTACCATTTCTCATCAAATTTTTTGCCTATTTAAACCATTATAACACCCCTCTATTTCACTTTTACCTACTCTCTACATCTATCTTAAATTTCTTCTCTCAAACCTTTTATTTTTCTCTTAACTTCCTTCATGGTACTCAAGAAGCTTTCCAGAGCAGAAAAAGGAAAGGGAATGGCCCAACCTTCTAGCCTTTCTACCCTTCACTTGATGAAAAGGAATAACAAAGGAGGAGAAAGACCGTTATAAAGCCAACTCCACTAAAATCATCTAAACTAACAAAATTCCTTCACCTTTTCTCCTTAAATCCCTAGGAATTAAGGATGAAATTCATGTTTTCTTATCAAACTTGGACTGGAATGAGTTTATCTTCCGAGATGAACCCAAATACAAAGAAATAGTTAAGTAGTTCATGTGCACAATCACATTAAGCAGAAGAGCCAAATCCAAAGCAAGTTAGTATGGGTTAATCTTTAGTCCTTTTGGCGACCCTTTCTTTATAACCTTTGAACAATTATCTAACCTTTTCAACCTTCAAGTGGGAGATGATATCCCTTTTATCATCTTCGCACTTGATATCATCTACTCCGAATTCTAGTCTGAAATTTCTATCAAAACAAAACATAACCTGAAAATATCTTTAGCCAAATGTATTCGGACCCTTCCAAATTGGCTAATTCACTGTATCATCAGCTTTTCTGTAAATGCTAGAGGTGATAGGAATGAAAAGATCTCTCAGAAGGACCTAGCCTTCTTCTTTTGCTTAACCAAAAACAAACCCATTCAAATCGGTTAATACCTTATGGATCAATTGATTCATATGAGTACCAAGCCAACGAGCCAATTTTTTCTACCCTTTCATGTCACAACAATTTATAAGTATGTGGGGGCCCTAAATGAGGAAAATGAAAAATACCTCATAAAGAAATACTTGCCATCCTATAATTTTCGTGACTTACCCTACCTCATCAATGCGAAGGTTATACACCAGGACTCTTACACTTATACCTTAGGTTCTTTTGGGGCTAAAAAGCTTGCAACCTCTTAAACTGTAAGGAGGAAAAGGCTTGTGATTGAGGAGGGCACCTAACCAATCCCATCTCTCAAGCCTAAACCTAAACCCAAGTCCTCTGTCATCTCTTTCTCCTCAATAAATAAGAAATTAAACAAACTCATGAGGATGATCAAAAAGAGATTCTTTTACTTTCCCACCTACATAGTGACTTGGCAGATCTCCAAAAGAAGGTGGATGCTACACCTTGCCACCTTCCTGATTTTGAAGATTGGGAGGACACTCCAAAAGAAGAAAAAAATGAAGAGGTGGAAAAGGGGATGAAGCACAGGGTGGAGGAGATGAGGAAGTTGAAGATTCAGGAGATGATGATATTTCTCCAAACTTTTAGTTTTATTTTCTTAGGCTTGTAATCATTTTATGTCTTTTTTTATGTTTTATCTTATAGCCTTAATTTGTGATCCCACATCTTAATGTTTATGAATATTTCAATGAAATTTAGAGTTTATGTTTCATATATTTATTTTTGAAGTATGATTGCTTTTCAATTTAATCCTTCTATACTCATCATAACATTTGCTTGCAATTTGAATTACTTGATCTTGTCCTTGCTTTTTGACCTCTTTTGTTTTATCTTAACAAAGGGGGAGAGAAAGTGGAAAAAGAAAGTGAAAAGGAATTACATAATCAATGGAGAGTATAATTTGAGGAGGAGCAATTTTAATTTAGTTATTTGTTTTCCTAGTCAAATTATCTTTTCAACAAGTTTTGATTTGTTAAAAACTGTTAACCATATCAACTTTTCACTAGTGCAATCCATTATCCTTTGCAAAATCAATTCAAGTTGTCAAAATCAAAAAGGGGGAAAATTGTTGGACTAAGTTTGTCAAACTTAAGTCAAAGGTCTCTTTTGATCTTCACAATGTAGATTGATAAGTTCTAATGTTATTTTTAAGTGTTGATTTTACAGTTTTGAAGATAGGTTTGCATTGGAAGTTAGATATGAGTTTAAATCCCAAGCTTTATGAAAGAACATCTAATTCGTAGTCAAAAACTTCTAATTCGTGACCACAACATTACAAAAGAAAAGGATGGACTTGAACCAGTTAAATTCATAGAGAAAATCACAGTCGCAACCTTGCCTAAAAAGACATGGTTATCAAACAGACGAATTCGTGGTGTCATCACAATGGAAATAGCGACTGCAACTTTTATAATGGCTTAGAGGGAGCTGAGTCCACAACTAGAGCCTGCCAGGCATCCATGAAAATCATTGGCATATCAAAATTTATAAGGGTGAAATATCCTTCTTGACCACGACTTGCTAAATCATTCTCTCCTCATCAAACAGTAGAATTCGCAGTTTCAGTGCCTAAAAGGAAATTAAATCACGACTGTGACTTTTCATTGATCAGAAGAACACAACGGCTATTTTCTCCTAGAAGACCAATAACATCATGCCACGTGGACTAGTCATTAGATACAAACGAGGTTTACTACCACAATTTCAACTTTTTTAGTGCAAGATGGAAAATCGCAACCATGACTTACCAGTTACGATCGCGAAATTTGTCTGATAAGTATTTAATGCAAAATTTATCTAACAAGTCTTAGAGATTTAGACATAGTTCATTAGTAACATCTCTTTGATGGTTATTGCCTATAAATACTTCCCCAATCAGAGATGAATGCAATAAAATATCATTGATATAGCCAAACTCTTACAATTTTACTTTTTAACCTTTTTTTTTTATATAAGAGTTAATATTATTAGGTGTGAGCATTAAACACCATTGTAATTAGGTTTGAGAGTTAGCCTAGGTTGTAAAACTCTTGTATAGGTTAAGCGTGAGCCTTTGGAAAAACACTTGAGAGGTTTCCTTTTGTGAGCTTTAAAATACAAGTTATAAGCACGTGTGTGAGCCATAAAACACAAAATGTACAAGTTTGTTGTAAGCTTGAAAACACCATTTAGAGATAGTAGAGCACCCAAGTGTGAAGAATTAAGGAGTAGGCATAACGTTCATTAACAGTCAACCCATTATAAAACATTGTGTGTTCATTCTTTCTCCTTCTCCTTCAATCTCCCAAATTCATTATCTTCCCTCCATATTTTTAAATTTCCATCAATGCAACCCCTCTTCTTAGTGCTCAAGGGCCAACACCTTTTGTTTAAGGACGATAGACCACGAGATTGTGAGGCAGTGAGGTGATGAGGTTGGACAGATGCTCAGAACAGAGAAAGAGATGAGGAGCTCAGCGTAGAGGAAGAGAGGAGGAAAAGGAAGGAGAAAGAAGAAAAAAGAAAGAAAAGAGTAATGTCGAAGGTTATATAAATAAGTTAATGATAGATTATTGATAAAACTATTTAATCCATGTGGCAATTTCATCTATAAGCTATCAATAAACTTTTCATGTTTATACAGTGCTTGTTCACCTATTACCATCAATAGTTTGTCGATAATTTGTTATCGTATCTAGTGATAATCTATCAGCACATTTTCATGTTGGCTTGTAATTTCTCTACTTCCTTTTCATCATTTTCCCATTGGTAAATCCATCAATAAAATGCGAACATCCCTTTTTCATTGTTCATTTCATTGCCATATACTCCCACCTCTTTTTCTTACTAAAAATTATTGATAAATATCATTCATTGATAATCATCAATGGGCATGCATCAATATATTGTCACAATCATATATTATATTTTTATTTTATATTTTCATCGCTATTCTATTTATAATTGCCTTAGAATACTAATTCTTTGTTAATTTTCATCAGTAATTTGATTAGTTTTTGTAGTGGTTATGCATTTTGAGTATCCTACAATTCTTATTAAAAGAAATGTCTTGTTTAAATGTGAATAGTTTGATTTAACACCTAATGTGGGAATGAAAAATGCATTAAAAATTATAATTTTATTGAAATTAACCATAAGCATAGATTTAATAGATATAAACTATTTATATTGGTGATGTAAGCTTGTCAAGCGTATTATATTTCGTATCCCAATTTATGTCCAGATAAAACTAACTAATGGGCAATATGGAAAATTAAAGCTAGATCATTTGTTGAAATAAAAGATGGCTCTATAATTAAGATATCGGCGTAAGCTCTTTTCTAAGAGGATGTTGATAATTTACCTATCATTAAAATCACTGAGGACAAGCCACCAGGAAGTTACAATGATCCTACTGAGTCATTCATCAATTTAACATATCAAAATTATTATATTTAGTTAGATGATGAAATAGAGCTAAAATCTAAATCTAAATCATTAGATGATATAATTTATATAGATAATATAAAGGATAATGATTTTGAGTGCGTAAAAATTTTCATTTTAATTATCTTTCATTTATAGTTATATGTAAATTTTAAAAGAATTGTACTTCAGTTTAGTAAAAATTTTGTTAGATATATAATTTTATATGTAAATTTAGATTACTCGATATTTACTTAACAATTCAAGTACATCTAGTTGAGGTGGGACACCTATTCAAGGTCTACTCATGATCGCAAACCATCAATTCCTCAATCTTGAACCTCTTCTTCCATTATGTCGGTGTTTCCCTCTATTACTCTACCACTGATGTCTTCGACTCTATCTCCTACATTGGCTACTTCAACCTCTCCTCCAGCTTGTCAATTTGCTCCCTCGATGCCATCAAGTCCTTCATCATAGAAAGGTCCAACTATGTTATCGGATCATGAAGAGGCATACTCAATTCCCGCTTCTGAGTTATGTCTTCGACTTTCTTTATAGCATGGGAGGTATGTAACAATTAGTTTCTTGTAATTTGTTTATTTATTTATTGTCAAACTAACTATGTTTTAATTTTTTCTTATAGTTTGCCTCCATCTGATAGATGCTCCAATGTATGTCGAAAGATATTCAAGCAAAAGATTCATTTAGACGGTCATAGCTGAAAGAATATCCCATAGTCTATGAAGACCTATTAAGAGAAGTTCAAGGTAATCAATTTAATTTTATTTACTAATTTGTGTATCTTAATTGTTGTTGCAAAAGTAGTTTCAATGGAACCAGGCAGTTGACCCCTTGATACAAACAACCTTCTTTAAGAAGACCACATTATGATACAAAGACATATTTCATGATTTGAAGCATAAGGATAAAGAGATTTAGGTGTTTAATAAGACCTGGGATTATTGGCAAACACAGTGGGATTTTTCCCACTCTCAGGTAGTGTTTCATACCCTATTCAGAGCATGTCGTATGATTGGTAAGTACTTGTATTTTATTTTGTTACTTATTATTTAATTTTTAATTAATTTTTTAATATATGCTTTTCATTAACTTAATAACAAGCTCAGTAGCTGGGATAGGAGGTTCTGCTCATTGACGTCTTAATGTATACACACATGAAGTAACATGACATGTAAACCTTCATTAGTACATGCTTGAGGAATGTTAAATGAAAGTCATAGTATATTTAAGTTCAAGTTAAATTTTGTATTAATATATTATTATAATTATCACTAATATTTTTAAAAACTATAGGATGATATTGGTAGACAATGTGACTAGCTATCCTAACCCACTCTCAGATCCGATGTGCTTCATCAGGTGGATGAGCATAAGGTTTTCTTGATGGCAATGAGGGGTCAAGTGAAGAGGTGGATATATGGCATGGGTGATCAAACCCTACATTTTTATGGCAATTCATCGGGTGTCAACTCTTATTCTACCTCATCATCTTCCATCGAGAACTAGCAATGAGAGGTTAACAGATGTGTAGATGAGAGGATCACATCATATCACTCACACGTTTAGTTTATTGATGCATGAATGCACACTATGGAGGAGCGGTTACAGCCTGTATCCTAATAGACTGGGATACCTCTTCCCTCATATCTACAAACACCTATACCACATGTTCTTACTCCTGCTCCAGCCTCTAGTGTTGTTACTGCACTTGCTATTGTTAATCTCGTATTGTTCCTCCTACTTTTTATCCTATTGATGATTATTATCTCGATTAAGAGGATGCAACAAATATTAGTTAGATTTATATTTTTTTGTATGAAAACCTTGACTTTTTTGTACATACTTGCACACACACACACAGACACACGCATATATATAATAAAAAATTTTAAAAAAAATCATCTTAAATATATTAAAGGTACATAATAAAAAAATTGAAAATTTTATTGACGGACTAGCGATAAAAATTAGAAAATAAAAAAAACTTTATTTAAATGTATTGATGGATTGTCAATGAACTGCTTACTCAAGAACAACATATTTGATTCAAAATCATCGACATATTTAGCAATGAGTTGTCCGTTGGTGATAGATGACGCTTTGGTTTCCTCCTGGCCAACAGACTTTTCATTCTTAAATCCATCTATAATTATTTTGATAGATTAATAATTTTATCAGTAACACATTACTAACCATCTCTTTATAGTCAAATATTTCAGTCATCTCTTTATTGACTGAATATTTCAATCAACATTTTGTCGGTAACTCTGATTATCAACATAAGTTACGTTATTACCGATAGATTTTTCATCAATCATTAATTGTTTTCTTATAGTGACAACCTTTATCAATATGGAAATGACTTTCACCATTTTTATTAATACAATAACCAGTGTCGGACCAAAGAGTTTAACTTAAGGGAGATGAACTTAAATACTTTCATTTTAAATTTAAAGTTTTATTCTATCAATTCATTCCTTGTAATAAAACTATATAAAAAATATGCTAAGTATTATTACATCTAAATATAAGTAAGATCAAAGTTTAAAATATCTAACCTTAAGAATTGCATTAGTCATCAGCAACCAAAACATTAAACTTAAGATAGAATTTTCTTAGCATAGTGAACTTCAAATGATAGCAATCGTAATAATCTTTTATAACTACATGAGAAAAAAATTAGTTAAACAAATGCAGTTTATTTTATATATAACTATATTTAGACTAAAAAAATAAGTAAAGAAATATTACCGACCTATTTTGATAATTTAGGCATCTTAAATTGTAACTTTCTTTCTTGCATATCACTAAAATCATCAATGATTGAAATCAATATTAAAACTTTATGTAATTTCTTTCTCAATATCTATGATAATGTAATTCCCTAAATAATCACCTTCCATCTTATTCTAAAGCTTTGTTTTCACATTTTTTTATAACAAAGAAGGCACATTTAGCAATAGCTATTGAAATAGAAGAATCAAAACAAGTTGAATCATTCTATCAATAAATGGATAAATTATTGACTTTCCTATTTTGTCAATTGCTCACATGATTTAGAAATCATTGACACATTTTGTAATATAGTATGTCGATGAATATCAAGCTCAAAATGATGTAATTGCAATCTCATATGTGACTTTTATTGTTTTGAAATGGCTTCAAAATAAAATTTTTTCACAAGCTTGCAAATATTATCAATGTTAAATGATATGTAATCATCTCGAGGATCTAGAGTTGAATAAAGCATAAGTAATTCCACCACAACCTACTTAAATTTTTCATTTAACTCTTACAATTGAGAATCAATTATAGCAAAAAATACAACAACTCTAAAATGATGTTCCATTGTGATTAGATGGCCATGACTAGCAGTATAAAGTGCAGTCACATTAGGAATATCTATTCCATGTTTCTCACATAATGATTTAACTTTTTTTAACAAAAAATATCATCCATCTTCTCTTAATTTCTAGATTAGTATTTTTATTATAAAAAATAAGGTGCATTGCATTTACAATATCTTAAGACTTGTGTTGCAAAGCTTGACAAAAGATCATATGTGATTTCTATGATATCAATCATAAGATGTAAACAAAACACAAAATCAAATGATGTGATTCCATCATAAGCAGCATCCACATCTCCCTTTTAACTATAGGTGGCTCCATCATAAATTTTATTCTTCAAAACTGAACATGTAGCCTGAAACATGGTTTTTAATCTCTAAAGGGAGCTTAAATGAGAACTCCATCTAGTATTCTTAGCCCTTTTAAGGGTACCTATTTAGTTCAATCCTTTACTAGTTTCCAACTCAACTATGGAAAGAAGTCTTTCAATTTTAGCAGCATGGCTAGCTTGCAATTGATCATGTCATTTACAAGAAGAACCAATATACAATAGCAATTCACTTGGAAAAAAATTGATGGATTGGAATAACTTCTCTAAAAGTAGCTATCAAAGCCAATTAAAGGTGATAGGCAAAACAATGCATATAATAAGCATAAGGAGACTTGTTAGAGATAAGAGCTTGTAAACTAGCCAACTCTCTACGTGTATTACTAGCTCCATCATATCTTTGGCCATAAATATCTCGTATATTGCAATTGTGTCAACAAAGAACATTATTTTTTTTTTCCTTTAAAGTTAATGAAGTTGTATTATAAACATTAACTAAATCAAACAATCGCTCCTTCACACATCCATCTTTATCCATAAATCTCAAAATAATAGCCATTTGTTCCTTTTTTAGATTCATCTCTTGCTTCATCAACATAAATACAAAATTTTGATTTACCCATCTCATCACGAATGATATTTCTTATCTTGTTTGCAAAAACTTGCAATATCTACTTTTCAATCTTATGTGACGTAAGATGTATTTTAAGGAGCATTATCTAACGCAAGTGAAGACATATGCTCATTATAAGATTCATGCAACTTTACCAATTCTAGAAAGTTACATGGATTTGTTAAACCATTGATTTCATCATGGCCTCGTAGACTATACTCACGGAATGTAAGCCATCTAGCAACATCTATTGAGGTCTTTAATATCAGTCGATTGTTGGCAATTTGTTGGGTAGTTTGCTTCTTAATTGATTTGAAATATGTTGTGTTTGATTCATTAAAGTTCGAGACTGCGTGATTGCTCTTCTATGTAAAGAGTTAGGATTTTTTCCAACATAAGATAAAAATGCACAATTTTCTACATCATTAACATTTTTACATGCTATAAACCCCTCAACTGTAAATGCTCCTGATCCAAAGCATCCAAATGGTTTAGTGAACAAAAAATAAAGAAGACAAAAAGTTACATCTTTACTTAGAGAGTATTCTAACCATTCAAGGAACAATTTAAACAAAGAAACTTGAAAATGACGATGTGTTTTGTTATCAAAAGGATAATTTGACATCACATATTAATAAGGCCCAGCTTGAATATAAGCTTGTCAAATTTCTTTTTGTTGGTTTATAGGATAACTCCATATTTGTAATCATTTTTTAAGATCACGTTCTAAAGAATTTATGTCCACTTCATCTACCATATGTGGGGCTTTAGTTGGAGGTTCATCATTAGTGATTGGAGTCTCATTCTTTATTAAAGAAGGTTTAATTAGATCCAATGAAGGAGAAGAAATACATGTTACAGCTTGAGAATTCATTTTCTTAAAAAAAAAATCAATAGTTTGGTTCTTCATCCTCTACCATCTAAATCAATCCTGAAACTTTGTTAAAAAATATAAAATTAAGATCATGTTTATAATTTACAATATAGGTTCAATTACACACAATCTATTAACTATAATAGAATCAATAATTTTAATTTAATACTTGAACAAAAATATAATCATATATTTATATAATAAACTAACATGCACCTCAATTACAGTACAATACTTGTAACATCAAGTAGGATTGCATATATAGCAAATAAGAAGAATTAGTAATAACCATTCTATTTTCACAGCATCAACTCAATTTCATAACTCAAAATATATTATTAAACTCATTGCATCAAATAGGTTACTAAATCAAAATAGAAAAATACAATTTCAAGTTAATAATTAAACAATAATATAATCGTATATCCATATAATAAATTCATAATATTTAATCCTTTAAGAACTAAGATATTAAGAGTAAAATTTGTTGTGAATGTTAGGGGAAAAATGTTAGAGAACATGTGACTCCAAGGTATTAGACTCACTCCTCTACTTTGAATTATGTGTTTTAAATGATAATAAAACTAAGAGAAGTTCTAATATTTGTATTTTAGTGTTTTTGGATGATTTGAGCAGACCCGATGAACGTCAAAAAGGGAAATTATTGTGAATGCTAAGGGGAGAATGTTTAAAGAACATGAGACCCTAAGACCCAATGAACGATAAAGGACTATAACAAGTTCAATGGGCATTGTGCAAGTTCAACGGACATTGGACATCTCCCAACAAGTGTTAGACCATTCAATAGACATTGAAGGATGAGCAATGGACATTGATTGGATGTTGCTCTTTTGCCAAAGTCTTTTGGACCTTGCAATGGGCATTATCCCTTTGTAACGGGCATTGAAGAAGTGCTCTAGGTTGAGCTGTGCTGGACCTTATTACGAATGTTGATGTTTCGCAATGAGCATTGATCTAGTCTAGCAACAGACATTGCAAATTCATAACATGCATGGGAAAAGTGTCTAAGCCTAAGCTAAAGCTTCTGAAACTTAAAACAGGCATTGGCCATGCTCAACAGGTATTAAAAGAGTTTCCAACGGGCATTACAAATTGTTCAACAGACATGCAAAACAACTATGTAAAGTTTGAAAACATAGCACAAAGATTAAGTTTTCTGAAAATGAACAACAGGCATTGTTTTTTCTCCAACAGGCATTGTAGTCAAAGCCAACAAGCATTGTAGAATGAAAAACTGACGTTGGAAGTAACCATTACAAGTTCAATGAGGGTTAATGAAGAACAATGAGTGTTATCATCTCTAACGACTAGTTTTGCAAAAAAACTGTTAGATTGAACATCAACTATTCTAATGGCTAGTTTTGGAGTGTGGCTATATAAGGAGCATTTTTAAAGTTTAGAAACGTTAGATAAAAGATTAGAAAACATTGTGAACAAGTGTGAACATCTTTGTAAGTCTTTATGCCTTTTATGGTGTTGCTTTGTATTTGGATAGAGTGAGATTGTTTTTGTTACTTATTTAAGAGTAGGTTTTCTTGAGTACTAATTGTGTATTTGCTACCTATTTGAGAGGCCTAGACATTGCTTGGATCCATTTTTGCTAGTGATTGTAAAGATTGGTATTGTGTTTAGAAAAACACCATGGAGTAGGTTCTTCTTGAGCCTATATAATTATCTTTGAGCTTGTAAAAGGGAAGGTTCTCTTAGCTTAGAAAAGAGAAGGTTTTTCTTGAATCTTGGAAAAGAAATAAAAATACTTAAGTGACAGTTTGGGGAGTGAAGTAGGCAAGTGGTCGAACCACTATAAATTTGTGTTAATTTGTGTGTTTATTGTTTCAATTTTAGTTGTCTGTGGTTTTTTTTTTTTTTTTACTACAACCCAATTCACATTCATCTTGAGTTGCCACATCTGCCACACATTCCAATAAAATTTAATTAATTTTTAATTTCAAAATAAAAATATAAAATTAAAAAAAGATTTATCATGAGTGGATTTTAGAAATATAGAATGCAAAGTAGAAATTTGAAATAAAATAAAAAAATTGGAAAAAAATTAAAAAGACAAAGAATTAAAAGAATACCTATTCATTTGCTTTGATCTTTTTCTTGTTTTTTCTAATAATTTTTTTGTTTATCTTTTGATTTGGCTACTCCCTCCTTGTTTGATTTAGAAAATGAGAGTATAAATGAGGCTCTTTATTTATTTTAAGAAACAAACCTTCCATGAGAAGTTAAAGATTTTGATGAATAAAAACATAAAGACTTCAAGTGGCTATCCAACTGTCAAGAAAAAATATTTATTTATAATTTTAGAGAAAGGTGGAGTTAAATTAAGGAAGATATATATATATATATATATATATATATATATATAGTAGGAGGGGCTTGGCCCTGAAATGCCTCATTTATGTCTGCTAGTGAGAGTAACCATTGTTATTGCAATCACCATCACCACCACTATCATTATTTATATCATTGATAGTTTTAATTTATTCACATATTTTTTAGAAATTTTAATTTAGTATTTTTATAAATTGAATGATAATTAAACTCTTAAAGTTTTAATATTAAAATTATTCAATTCATAATTTTTTAAATACTTAAAAAAACCTTAGTATTAATATGTTTAACAATTTATATCTTTAAATTTAAGACTTATTTAAGATATTAAAACTAACAGCATGAAAATCATATGAAATTAATGTAATCTATCATAATTGTTATTAAAATTATGAATTTTAAGAGTTCAAAATTAGTCTATCATATACTTTTATCAAATATAAATGAGCTCTAAAATGAACATATTCACAAATATTGTATAAATATATTCATGAACATTATCAAGTTAAGTTTATACATGTTGGAATTCAATTACTAAACGTCATCAATCAACATGAATAAACTCTAAGCACATTATTCTTATGTTGTGAAAAAGATGGGTGGACAAAAACTATAGTCACTAGGGTAATAAGATGCCACCTTAAGATACTCTGATAAACCCACAAGTCAGGAAGAATAGAAGACCTATAATAATTTTAAGAAACAATTTGTGATTTGCCTTTCCAAGAAGTAGAGCTTTGAATTTGAAGACAAGGAATGGATTTAAGCAATAGAAGTTGGGGCATTAATTAAATTTTATCAATTAAATTTTAAAATGAGAAAAAAATATTATCACTCTTTAAATTATTAAATAAATATCTATAGTAAAATATTTATACATGATTTATCAGCTGAAAAACTTTGACTTCATAAAAAATCATACTAGAATTATCATAAAGTGCTTATTTTTGTTTCATTTTATATTTATTTATAATTATCAATTCAAAATTTTGATACTTAAAATGATATAAAAAATGTAGAAAATAATTTATCAAAAATATTTATTTTAATTTTATTTTTTAAAAAAAATCAATTCAAACTTTTTTGAAACTTAATCTGATATCAAAAGTGCATAAAATAATTTATCAAAAATATTTATTCTAGATTTATTTTAGATTTACTTCTAGTTATCAGCTAAGAAACTCTTAAAAAATAATCTGAATTCACAAAAATCATATAAGAATTTCTATAAAATATTTATGCTTATTTTATTTTATATTTATCTTAGGTTTATTAGGTTTATAATATATGTTTATTTTGGATTTGACAAAATATAAAGTTAATTATTATATCAAAATGCATAGAAATGTTTATTTTTAGTTTATAACTAGTTTATCACTTTCTGTAAAATATTTATTTTTATTTTATTTTAGGTTTGTTAGGTTTATAATATATGTTTAATTTGGATTTGATAAAATATAAAGTTAATTATTATATCAAAAAGCAGAAAAATGTTTATTTTCGGTTTATAACATATTTATAATTAGTTTATACAACTATCAATTAAAACACAATAAACTAAAAATAAACTAGTAATCAATAAAAAAATTTTACTCCCAAATTATTAAAATTTATCAAAATATTTGTTTTAATTTTAATTTTTTAAAAATATCGGTTCAAATTTTTTTTGAAACTTAATATGACATCAAAGTGTATAAAACAGTTTATTAAAAATATTTATTTTAAATTTATTTTAGGTTTACTTATAGTTATCAGTTAAGAAGCACTCAAAAAATAATCTGACTTCATAAAAATCATATAAAAATTTCTGTAAAATATTTTTTTATTTTATGTTTATTTTAGGTTTATTAAGTTTACAATATATGTTTATTATGGATTTGACAAAGCATGAAGTTAATTATTATACGAAAAAGCAAAGAAATGTTTATTTTTAAATTATAACAGGTTTATCACTTTCTATAAAATCTTTATTTTTATTTATTTTAGATTTATTAGGTTTACAATATATGTTTATTGTGGATTTGACAAAAGATGAAGTTAATTATTATATCAAAAAGCAGAAAAATATTTATTTTTGGTTTACAACATGTTTAATGACTGATTTATATAATTATTGACTAAAATACAATTAACTAAAGATAAATCAGTAATCAATAAAAAATAAATAAATTTACTCTCAAATTATTAAAATTACTCCTTAAATTCAAAATAACTCCTGAAGACTTAATTAAGTTCAACTTTATGATATTAAATTTTTCATATATTTTTTAATGCATGCATTTATTAACAAAAAGTAAACTTTCAATAAATGTTATCTTTGACGAATTTCAGTTGGTTAACCGCCTTGATTGTAAAAGCAATTCTACTTCACCTGCATACGGAATGTTCACAAGTAGTGCATTTTTTTTTTTTTTTTTGAAGAAAGTAAGCTTTTATTCAAGCATCTGTCAAGTTTAGAAGCCAGAAAACAATTCAAAACCATCCAATGAATACAACAGTAGATAAGAACCCAAGCAAAATGAATATACCTTGAGTAATTCTATATGCCTTGAGATAAAGAGCCCAACCACAAAAAAAGTAATTTGCAGCTGGTTAGCTACTTCCCAAATATTATCGCCAACCCTTCTACTAGAGTAGCATCACCACACCTCTACGTCAGCTTCGAACCGGACAACAACACCACCCCTTCTGCATCCCAAACCCCATCTCGCCATCTATAGAAAAAAACAATTAAGATTCAAACAAGAGAGGATAACCATGACGGAAACGAACATAAAAATACTTATGTCATAGACGCTGCCGGAAACGACCATAAAGTGAGAAGGACAAGTATAAAAATGGTCATCAGAGTGGACAGAATAGAACATCTTTGCTTTTTTCTTCAAAAATTGTTTTATGTGATTATAGATAAAGAAATAGACGAAGCAAATGAAGATTACAGTTCTAATCATATCTGAAGGAAAATGAAAAATATAAAAATATCAATAAAAATTAAAGATAATGTAAAAATAATAATAATTCGTGTACCATAATATCTTTTTTAAAAAAAAAGAGGCATAAATGTCTTTTATAGAAAAAAAAAAAAAAAATACACCATGTCATTAACTCCAATAGTTGGATACTGATATTTACGAAATTAGTTCATCTGAACACAAAGGCCCAACGTAAGCCTTTACTTCATCCTTTACATCAATTTAGCGCGATCTCGTGATGGCATCCAAGAAATATATAAGAAGTTGAGTTTTTGTATAATAATAATAATAATAATAATAATAATAAGGCTGATTAGTTCAAAAAAATTAAATATTTTTGAATTTTAATACAATTTATCAATTTTTTTAATTTTGATAAAATTTAGTTAAAATTAATAAAATTTTGATATATCAAGTGAAAATTCAAATTAATCAAAATAGGATAATATATCATGTGACGTGACAAACTAAATTATATGAATTTTTATAAAAAAATTAGTAAAATTAGTTAATATTAATTACTATAAATGAATAATATTTTAACTCTATATTTTAAAATTGATCAAAATAAAATAATATATCACGTGATGTGACAAACTAATTGACATAAATTTTTATAATAAAACTAGTAAAGTTAGCTAACATTAGTTACTAACACCAATTAATAATATTTTAACTCAATATTTTAAAATTGATCAAGATAAAATGATATATCACGTGACGTGACAAACCAACTAATTTGAATTGTTATAAATAGAATTAATAAAATCAGTTAATATTAGTTACTAATATCAACTAATATTATTTTAACATGATGCATTATCATATTTTGATCAATTTGAATTTCAACTAGATTTACTAAAATTTTATTAGTTTTCACTAATTTTATCAAAATTAAAAGTATTGATCAATTTTTGTCAATACTTGAAAAAGTTTAACTTTTTTGAGCCAATAACTCTAATAATAATAATAATAATAATAATAATAATATTCTATGCAACTTGTGGATGGATTCTGCATATATTTCATAGTGAGATGGGTTTTACAAAACTTAGATGTTGCTTGAAGGAGACAACTTCCATGCTGTTTGTTGGACGATAAATTATGATAGATTCTACTTGTCTAACAATTGATTTGTCATGATGAGATTTTTGCATGTAATTGGTTGTGTACATGAACGTAAATATTTAATATTTGATTTATTGGTTACAAAAATTAAATTTCAACTTTGATAAAATTAGTTAATTCTTTTAATTGTGACAAAATTAGTCAAAATTAATAAATTTTTGATAAAATTAGTCAATTTTTTAAATTTAGTAAAATCAACCAAAACTAATAAAATTTAGCAATTCTAGTTAAAAGTCAAATTGATCCAGAGAAACTGATATATCGCATAGTGTGACAAATCAACTGACATGAAATTTTATAAAAAAATAGTAAAATTAGTTAATATCAGTTGCTAATATTAATTAACATTATTTTAACTCAATATTTTAAAATTGATGAAGATAAAATGATATATTGTGTGATGTGGCAAACCAACTAATACAAATTTTTTTAAAAAAAATTAGTAAAATCAATTAACATTAGTTACTAACATCAATTAATATTATTTTAACCCAATATTTTAAAATTAATCAAAATAAAATAATATATCACGTGATATGATAAACCAACTGATATGAATTTTTATAAAAAAATTAGTAAAATCAGTTAATATTAGTTATTAACATCAATTAATATTATTTTAAGTTAATATTTTAACACGATGTATTATCCTATTTTGATCAATTTGAATTTTGGATAGATTTGTCAAAGTTTTAACTAATTTTGTTAAAATTTTATTAGTTTTGGTTAATTTTACCAAAATAAAAAGAATTAATCAATTTTATCAAAATTTTATTAGTTTTAGCTAATTTCACCAAAATTAAAAGTACCGACCAATTTTATCAAAACAAGAAAAAGTTTGAATTTTTTTAAAATAATAAACCATAATATTTTACAATGGACATTTGATCATTGTGAAATAGTCTAACGAGAAAAAAAATTGTTTTTAACTTTATCAAAGTATTTTAATTTATCTAAAAGTTATCTTAATTTTAAATAAAAAAATAAAAATTTCACATATTTTACTCTTTTCTCGTTTTTTCTTCATTATTCGTTCTAGAGTTTTAAACTTAATGAAATCAATTAATTAAATATTCACCATTTATATTATGCTATGGTAAGAATTCTTTTTTTCTAAAATCAATTAATTAAATATTCACCATTTATATTATGTTCCGGTATGAACTTTTTCTTTCAAATTTTCTATGTGAAAAAATATTATCTTTTAAATAAAATTAAAAATTAGTGATAGGATAAATATTTAAAATATATTCAGTAGTATTATTGCCAAAGTCGATTTTAGAATAAAATTAAAAGAAATTTTTTTAATTAATTAAAAATTTTATCAATATTATAAGATAAAAATTGATATAGAAAAAATTAATCTTTAAAAATTTTACTGTTAGTTATTATATGTTTAACAAACAAAATCAGATCAACGCCAAACATGCTCTTAATTGCTTATATCGTAAGTTGGAGAGATGCTCCAAGGGAAAAGACTCATACACCCCCCTCCCCACGCCCACCCCACCCCCCCCCCCCCCACCCCACCCCAAAGACCAAAAAAAAAAAAAAAACGA
>CATIWR010675642.1:0-22290 GCA_949677035.1 Omphalea diandra | reverse complement strand
TATATATATATATATATATATATATAAGTTTATCTACTCACCTGAAATGCAATATTGAAATCTATTATCTTCTACTTCGACTTCTAATTTCATTTTCAAGCAAATTCTCAATTCATTAATCCTATAATCATATATAAATATTTTAAATCACTTTTATTACATAATTTTAATCTTGTTTCTAATAATTTTATTCAATTATTATTCCACTTAAATTAATTAATCATATAAAAAATTTGATAGAATCTCCCTTATAAATTGAACTATTTTTCTCATAAAATGAGTCTAATTCATGCAAGAAACCACAAAACACAATGCCCATTTGAAACCTTCAATCATTTAATGTATTCTCCCCTTCAATGATTATGTAAGCTTTAGATTTTGGACCTCTAGATACAAAACTTGATGATGGAAATCACTAAATACATCCATAGAATGCAAAGAAAATTGCCAAAGGAAGAGGTCAAAGCCTTAAGGAAACCTTGGAAAAGCCCAAAGCCAAGCCTAAAATCCAAATCCTAATGCCAAGCCCACAACCAAAATCCCAATCTGCTAGTCTTAGCAAAATGGGTTGTACAACCCATTATGCAGGGCTGTATAGCCTAGAAATTAGGGTTGTATAGCCCTTCCTTAAACCCTAACCCCAATACCTTCTGGAACTAGCCCCCTCCCCCCCAAACCCCAGGGTTGTATAGCCTTGACAAGTGGATGTACAACCCATTTTAGGCTATACAGCTCTTGTGCAAACCTTAATTTCAAGAAATCAATCTCTCTCTCTATGATTGGATACAAATATTTGGCAACCATAACCATTTTTTGCACTCATCAGTCACCTATAAATACCGCCTTTAACTTAACAAAACTATGCCAAAATCTCTCCTCATAACATATTTAGTCCAAAAATCTAAAAACTTTTCCCTTATCACTATGAAGGTAGAAAATGGCCTATTCTCTTCATCATTGTGCATTCCCTCACCATTTTGAAGGATATAAATCATCTAGTAAGACTATAAGGGCAAGTCAACATGAAGGAAGGCATCCAATACCCCTTTCATTTTCCCTCTTCTTCTCCCCTTTCTTATTTTTTTTTATTTCTAAAACCTAGGAAATAAGGGTTGTATAGCCTTAATGTAGGATGTACAACCTACCTTTTTAGGCTATACAGCCTCAGATATGGATTGTACAGCCTTATTTCCATGGGAATAGTTTTACAAAACTCTTATTCTCTTATCCAGATTCCCCCTTATCAAAGCAACTTTTATAATTTCTTATATTCTATTGGTTGAATGGGATGAGACCAAATAGCCTAGGACCCTTATTCATTTCAAAAATGGAATCTTAAACAAGTTTTAAATGGTTTCAAGATGCATTTTGTGCTAATACTTCATATTCCTTCATATTTTGATTGATTGGTACATTAGGTGTTCTGCTTGGATCAAATTTGGTAGCGACCAAGTGAAGAACTTAGGTTTTCTAGGACCTTATGAGTCTTATCATGATCATGGTTATTTCCAAAAATGTTATTAGCTTATTTTGACCTTGTGATTTTCCCTTATAGAGAAGGCATTCTAACCTTTGTCATGGTTAGAGATGCTTATAGATGCCATACTCTTTGAGAGCTATGAGGAGAAGGGTTACATAACCTTAGGATTTCTTTTTTTACTATCTTTGCCCAAGGCCATAAAACATCTTCCAAAGTGTTTATTTTTCATGTCTATTTTTCATATCTTTGTGTTTGCTTGTTATTGTCATATTTTTATATGATGTTGGGATGTGTTATTATGGACTTAAATATATGTTTAGACACCATGACTATGGAAACATGGTGAGATGTTTAATGACTTTATTTGCTTCTTTGATTTCTTTTTATCTATTTTAGTTACTAACTTCTATATGTTTTGTCGTATAGGTGTTTGACTTAAGTTAAATAATGAATGATGGTCTTAATGATCATCTTTGATTATCATGAATGATGTCATATATGTGTTATGAATGGATGTATGGATATGCATGATAATCCCCATACCAAGATGTATGACATCCTTCCCTTTTAAGATGATTATGTTTGAATGGATGTATGGATATGTATGATGACTCTTATACTATGATGCATGACCCTATTCCCCTTTGGATTGATGGAATGATTTGATTAGCTTAATTGTTCTAAAAGCATGCTTAGGACCGTTAATCAGACTACTCAATAACTTAGTTAAAATATTAAAAGTGAACCAAAGATGCTCAAAGTTCAGATCCCAATATTTGGGGCATTTTGGGGGTGTCTAACCTCTTTCTCAAGCTATACCTAATTTTCCAACCCAATCTTTAATAGGGTGAAGACTAAATGGGCCTTTTAATTCACTTAGATTAGATTTAGACTTTGCCTTTCCTAGATTCTTATCCTGACCAAAGCTGAGCGGCAATTTCATATTTTCTATGGATAGTACTAATGTATTGTCCTACGTTCGGTCCCCTAATGACCATCACTTTAGACTTAGGCCTTGAATTGCACAAGGCATTAAAAGGATCCCATGCTAGTCTAAACACGCAGCACATCTTGGGGTCATTACCAATTTAAAGACCCTTATACTTTCTATCCGCTATTGATTGATAAAAGGATGGATAATAAGTAAGATTCCACTAGTTCGTGTGAAACTATGAGGCGCTCACAGTGGCAATTCCATTTGGGACTCAAAATTGATTTCGCGTTTAATCTCTGATTAACTTTTAATATTTTAAAATTATTATTGAGTAAGTCCATCACATTCATCTAGTCTCCACACTTTACCATAAGCATTATGTTGCCTTTACATAAATCAATGGTTCTCTAAACTTAAGCTCCATTCAAGCTTAGGAGATTGCAATATAGATTCATCTCTCATAAACCTAGTACCTTCGGGTATATCGAATAAGGGACCACAATAACTGCTCTCTACGCTTATGAAAGCCATCAATTATAACAACCTTTTCAACCATTAGGTATATGTAGGAGCCAATAGTACCCTGGAATAGGGCATTCCACTTTTTTGTTATTTTTTTCAAAAAGGAGTCAAAGTCCTCAAAAAACATGATTAGGTATTCCTAATGTAAGCACAAATGCTACCCTACCCCTTTTGATGTAATTATCCCCACATGTAAATACTTATGTATCCCTTTCCACAACATGTAAATACTTTCTATGTACATCTCTCTCTCTTTTAAAGAGATATCTTCCTTTTCATGTACATATTCCTTTATATAATGTAAAGGGTTAGGTTTTTCCTTTTAATATATGTTCTTTTGAGATTTTAACTCTTCTTGGTCTGAGGTGACCCTACACATTTTTTACCTTATGATGGTATAAGAAAGAGACCTTATCTAGGATAAACTCATCAAACCTCATGTGTGGGAGAAATAAGGTTGGAAGAATCATTTGCAAAATGATTTGTGCATAACATGTATACATACATCGATTACTTATCTTACTGATAACCCTTATCTTACAGCCATCATCCAAACCTTTATGGAAGAGAAAGTGAAATCAATTTATTAGGAAAAGTAAGACATCATGTTTGAGCCAAAAGGTTAACCTAATCATGGAGCCAACCATACCACCTAAGGTCCTAGAAAAAATGATGACTGATTGCAATCGTAAGATGAAAGATAGGATTACTGGGAAGGTGGATAAGTGCGTCAATGAGATTCTGAAAAGAAAAGAAAAGACCTCTATTAGTAGAACTAGTAAAGGGAAAACACTAATCAAAGCACCCCAACCCGTAATGATTGATGATGATCTATTTAGGATGAAAGAGGATCATGAGAGCAAGCTTGCTAGGGAATTGAGGAGTAGTATTGATATTCTAGACAAATCCATAGAAAATGTGGAGGAAAACACTCAGTTTGATTACTTTGTCAAACAGTTGGAGAAAATATAAAAGGCTTTAGGCGCTAAAGGTTTAGAGAAGGGAACAAACATTTACGAATTGCTTGTTCACAAACTTAAGAGGCTTCAACTAATTTTCTTTTATCTGAGCTCTTAAAGTTCATAAGAACTTAGAACGTAAAGAATCATGTATGCTTATATGTACTAGTCATTAAGGCATTTGGGGTCCCAACAAGCATTATGTTTAGTCTTTTTGAATTGTCATTGAAAGTGTTTGCGAAGACATGGTACTTTAACCAACCAAAAGACTAGAAGGAATTGACAAAAGCCTTCAAGAGGTACTTATAATTTGAATATAGAGGTCATAAGATTTGGAGTCTTTAAAGCAGAAAACTAATGAAAGCTTTAATGATTACATCTAAATATGGAAGAAGATGACTTTAGAGGCGACCACAAGGTCTACAGAGAGATAATAAGTTTGGATGATTATTCAGGGGGCTCTACTTGGTATCGATACCATAATCAAGGGAATGTTGGTTAGGAACTTTGAGAAGAAGGTTTGTAGGGTGAAGAGCTAGAATATGAGTCAAGAAAGCAATATGGGGGAAGAAGAAGTGTTTTATCCCAGTCTCAAGCTGAAGGGAACAAGACGGTCGATGTCAACGCAGTAAGGATGCCAAGATAGTTTAGTGATTTAGAGATGCCTTTGTTCAAGGAATTTGATAGGTTGTAGAAGAGGGGAGTGCTGAAGCCTCTAGCACTGAGACCACCTTCTAATCTACTGCTTAGGGGGTATGATGCCGATTGTGATTTTCATCAAAAAGTAGGTCTTAACACCGATGACTACTATAGATTAAGACAAGATTCACGATCTCATAAATAACAAGATGATTGTTTCATCAAATTTTGGAAGGCTCAACATTTGTGGGAATCTCTTCCCAAACTATTATAATGTTCCTCCCCAACATCAGAGACATTCATAATAGATTATAAAATTCTTGAGGAAGTTATTATTGCTATTATTGAAGAGGTCTTGAAGGAGACTATGGTTGTTTACACTATTAACCCTTGGGAAAGCTTAGATAAGGAGACAAAAGAAGTTTGAATGAGGAAAAGTGATTTAGCTATGGGAGGAGAATGATAAAGAACAAAAACTAGATAAGTGAGACATGTATGGAAAATACTATCTTAATAGAAAAGCTCCTAAAGAACCAATGGTTGAGAAGAAGATAGATGAGCATATTTTGAATAAGATAGATGAGCATATTTTGAAGGAGAAAGAGGACAACAATCATATTATGAATTAGTTAAAGAAGATACCAGCCTAGATCAGTGTGTGGGAATTGCTTATTACCTCTTAATAGCATAAGAAGGCTATAATTAAGGCTTTATCGAGTCTGGCTATCTTGAAGGAGGCTACTCTAAAGGATGTCATTGCATTAGTAACTTATAAGGGTAAAATCACTTTTTTAGATAAGGATATGCCTCTAGAAGGAAGGGATCACAATCAAACCCTGTTCATCCGAGCTGAGATGAAGGGGAGATGCACGCCATGTGTGATGTTTGATGATGGGTCTAAAATTAACATATGTCCCTTAAAGTTATCATAGAAGTTTGGATTATTTGATAAAGATTTGAAAGCTTCTGATAGTGCCATTTGAGCCTATGATGATAGTAGAAGACTAGCTTCGAGTGTATTTAGAACCTTAATAACAACAGACATAATGGAGACAATGGTGGAATTTATAGTCTTAGATATCCCAATCACCTTCTTACTTTTATTAAGGAGACCATGGTATCACCCGCTGGGTGGTGTGCCTTCCATTATTCATCAAAAAGTAAAGATTCCTCACAAAGGATATATTATGACTACCTGTGTAGAGGTTGGGGAAATTGTGTAAACTTTAAGTGTGGTTGTTCTGCATCTTTAAGGGTTTCAGGCTACTAGAGTCATTGACAGATGGGTTGACCCTAAAGTAATAAGGATTATGAAGAATATGAACTTTTTGCCATGATAATGGCTAAGGAAAAATTCTACTGTCATATTAGAGTTCCTAGATATTCCCACTTAAACTACAAAGAAAATATTGGGGCATCATGGTAAAGGGTCAGAGTCAAAAGTGAGGGAGTTATACAGACTAATATCTCAAAAAAGGTGAAGTCACTAAAGAAGTCAAGCAAGGGACCATTAAAAGTGAGAAGTCATTATATGATGATATAGATGAACTCAAGAATGCCTTTTTTCTAGATAGATGTTGGTGAACTAGGATATCAGAATTATTGAGACTCGTAAAAAGAAGAGGACGGGAAGAAGAAGAGAAAGAAGAAAGGCAAACAAATTGCAGAGACACAAGATGATCAAGAATTAGGTTAATCTATGGTTCTATACAGTCCTTAGCCTACATGGCCATAAAATGATAAGAAGAGGACCACTGATGAACAGAGGAAGCAATATATGCTAGATTAGAATTTCTGAGTCACTAGGGAAGATCATGTGAATAAGGGGTCTGACTCAATAAAGTAAGAGCCACATTCCATGATTCAGAATGGGAGTATACTAGGTCATGCAAGTTCACTAAGGTTGCCTACATAAGCAAATTAAAGGATATCGAAAGCATGAGTATGAACTCCATCAATGAGGTAAGTGGCGAGGAAATGCAAGGCCTTATAATAGAGACTGAGCCCACTATGGCGGATGGCACAAAGATTTTTTAAAAATTGAGCTAGGGGACGATCAGATGAAATAGAGTTTTGAGGGAGTTATCGAGGCTATTACTAGTACAAAAAATGGGAAAGAGGTAGATTCCATATGGAGTATTGATCTTGAGGTTTTAACTGATGAGGTAAAAGGTAAAAAAGAAGAAAAGGCTTGGGCAAATGAAACTCTAGTTAACCAACCAAATGAAGTTGACTTTCTTGTTACTATTGATGTTCTTATTTCCATCCTCTTTACGGATGATGTTGTATTCCTTTCTAAGTTTAAGGTAATGAATGATACATTTGCTTACTTGTGTGATGTGTTTTCTGATGGTAATGTGTATAACGTGCATCATTTCATGAGTATATTTAACATTAATTCTATATATATCACTGTATTTAATCTTAGTACACAAGAAAATCTAAAAATCTTGCTCATTGGCAATGATGTCACATTAGAGGAATAAAGGAACTTTGAACAACTGCTTAGGAAATATCAAAGAATTTTTGCTTAGATGTACGAAGTTATGCCAGGGGTTGATAGGCGAATTGTAAAACATAGAATTCCAACCTACTCGCATATGAAATTAATAAAATAGAAGCTTCAAAGGATGATACCTGAGTGCGCTAAATTAGTCAAAGAAAAAGTAGCAGAGCAATTGAATGCCAAGTTCTTGGAGATAGTAGATTACCTCAAATGGTTAGCCAACATAGTATAAAAATTGAAAAAGGATCGAAGAGTGAGGATGTGTGTTGATTATAGGGATCTGAATAAACCATGCCTAAAGGACGACTTTCCTTTACCACACATGGACATGTTAGTTGATAATGTTGTAACTTGTGTTTTGTATTCCTTTATGGATGGGTACTCTAGGTACAACAAGATATTATGACTATCATGGATAAGGTAAAAATAACTTTTATCATATAATAAGGGACTTATTGCTGTAAGGTGATGTCATTTTGTTTTAGGAACATGAGAGTGACATACCAATGAATGATAACTTCCCTATTGCATGACTTAATCCATAAAAAGGTGAAGGTGAAGTCAGAAATAAGGGAAGGGCACCTTGATGCATTGGAAAAGTTTTTAAAGAGAGTCAACGAGTACAACATGAGTCTAAATCTAAAGAAACGTGCATTTGGGGCCACATTTGGTAAGTTATTAGGGCATATGATCAGTGAAATGGGCATCAAAGTAGATCCAGATAAGGTAAAGACTATTCAAGAAATGCCCTCACTCAAGACAGAGAAAAAGGTCTAAGGTTTTCTTGGTCACTTGAAGTGGATTAGCCGCTTCATAGCCAGACTTACTTACATTTGTGAACCGATCTTCAAGCTATTAGGGAAGGATTAACTAGTGAAGTGGAATGAATAATGCCAAAAAGCCTTCAAGAAAATAAAAGAGTATCTTACTAACCTGCTAGTATTGAAGCTACCAAAACTCAAAAAATAACCAACGTCGTATTTAATAGTAGAAGGTAGATTTGTTGGTGCAATGTTAGCTTAGGTAGATGAAATAGGGAATAAAACATGTAGTGTATTACCTCAATAAGAAGTGGATGTCTTATAAAGTGAAGAATAATCAAGTCGAGAAGACCTATCTAGGACTAGTTTAGATGATGAGTTGAGGCATTTCTTTTAGTCATATTTAATGGAAGTGGTTTATTTAGTCTTATAATTATAATAGTTCATATGTTATTCCCATCCAAATTTATGAAGTAATGCTTAATTTATGCCTTAAATTGAATCTCATTAAAGTAATTTTATGTTGTAGGTAAATAATCAAAGAAAGAAGATAATTAGAAGAAAAAAAAAGTGAAGCACGACTATACATATGGTCGTGCCTTACTAAGGGTGAAAGACCATCGGGATGAAGCACAACCATGTTCCTAAGTTCATGGTTGTGCCTTCATTGAAAAAAGGAAGTTGATAAGGGAAGAAACATTTAATATAGCCATGCACATGGTCGTGCACATAAAGGGAAACTCGAAGGCAACTATCGCAGGAATGGTCATGCACATCATTAAAATTAGAATTGCAACTTATATAACTAGGAGATTTATTTTCCTTTAGGGGACATTTAAGCTTTCTTATTTGAGGGGATGTTTATATGACTATTTAAGGAGAAAAGATAAGAAGAATTAGGGCATGAAGGAATACCCAAAAGAAAGGAAGATCATTCAAGCTAGGGATACATCAAAATTTAGTGAGAGAAGGTGCAAGAATTTAAGTAATCAAGAAGAAATCCATGGCTACTCTTGGAGCTATTTTATTTATCTTCTTTTCTTCTCTTCATTATGTCTTAAACTAGACTTTTATTGGCTAAGGTTGTAAATGGATCTTGTATAACTTTCCTTGGATTTTTTTAATCTAAATCTATTTGGTTTCTTGCATCATTGGTCCTAGCAATTGTTGAGTCTTACTTTTTTGATCAACTGGCCATTGATTATCTTAGTTTGGTGAATTGATAATCGAGAGGTGCTTTTCACGAAACAAAACTTTCAACAATTCTTTTGCTTTGTTATTGAGTTGAGAAACCTTAACAATTCATTGTTATCTTTAGAGTCTTGAATTAAGAGACATTTTCCATGATGTTTGGCTTTTGAGTTGAGAAACGTTTAACTAACATATTTTTGCATGTCAATTTCTACTCGAGAGGGATTAATTGACCACCTCAGTGACTTGATAATAGTATTTATTGTATGAATCAATTAGACAAAGATTAGGGATCTAATAAAAGGTTATCAAGTGAAGTTGAACCCTTAGCTATTCTTATCCATTGATTATCTATCATCTTTATTAGTATTGTACTTTATTTATTTATAGTTAGAATTACCTTCCACTATACAAGACACTTAGTACTTAAACTCGATCCTCGTGGGAATGATATCCGTACTCACATAGTACACTTTATTACTTCTGACATGTGCATTTGTAGCTTGGGGATTCTTATATAACACGCATCCATCACCAAAAACGTGATCCTGTTAAGTAGTTACACGAAGCCCCTTCCTTGATTGGAAAGTTGGCAAAGTGGTTAATCCTGTTGATCAAATTCAACATTAAGTATGTAGTTAAAAAGGTGATTAAAGGTTGGGTAGTCTTAGAGTATTTGGCATAACAACATCTTCAGGAATAAGAACTTGAACTTCCCCAATTCTCGGATGAAGGGTTAGGAGCAATTAAGCCTCAGGGATAGAAAGTGTACTTTAACAAAGATATAAATAGGAAAAAAGTGAGTGTGGGGGTAATTATGATTTTGCTAGAAGGAGGACTTTTCATTGTAGCTAAAAAGCTAACAACATGGATGAGTATAAAACATGTGCATTCAGACTTAAACTTGAACTTTTAAAATAGATAAGGGTTAAAATAGTATAGCTATTTGGGGACTTGCTACTAGTCATTTGGCAAGTAATAGATGAATGGAAACTGAAAAAAATAACATTTGGGCCCATATTTAGAACATGTAAAGGGATTGGTGTAAAGTTTTCAAAGTGTTGCATTCCATCATTTTTTGAGGGAAGAAAATGCAATGGTTGATGCCTTATCCATTCTAGTCTATATTTGGGATGGCTGGAGGTATGCCCATGAAGGCACTGATCATGCTTTGGGTTGAGGCATCATGTTATATGGATAAATGAGTAATGCAAGTGTCTATAAAGAACAATCTCTGGTATTTTAATATACAAAAGTACTTAGTAATCAACAAATACCCCCAAGAGGCTAAGAAGAAGGATAAGGATGTAAAGATTGTCCTCACAGTTTATAGTCTACAATGGGGTAATGTACAAGAGAATGCCTGACAGAGTTTGTTTGCAAAATGTGGCAGAGGAAAAGGTCAGTAGGGTCATGAAGGAGGTCCATGCAGGAGTTTACGATCCTTATATGAATAGGAAGTATTGGTAAATAAAATTCTAAGATTGGGATATTATTAGACTACTATGGAATGTGACTGTATTCAGAAGGTTTTAAACTATCATGAATGTCAAGTCCATGGTAACCTTAGTCATTTACCATTGATTGAGCTACATAATCTAACCTCGCCTTGGTCATTTGCAACATGGGGTATTGATGTAATTGTAAAGATAAGATCGGCTTCTACAAGGGGGCATAAGTATATTGTAGTAGTATTGTACTACTTTTCGAAATGGGTAGAGGCTCAAGCCTTCGGTAAGTTGAGGGAAAAATAGATGACATGATTTATAGAAAAAAACCTTATATGTCTCTCCGATGTACTACACCATGTTGTCATGAATAATAGTGTCCATTTCCAGGCGAAGGTTAAGGTCTTATTGGAAAAATATAAAGTAGTCCACCATAAGTCATCACCTTATAGGTTGTAGGCTAATGGAGTAATGGAAGAGACAAAAAAGAAAGTTAAAAATATTCTTGCTAAGATAGTTGAAATGTATAAGGACTAGTCTAAGAAGTTACCATTCGCCTTATCGGGTTATCAAACTAAGGTAAGAACATTGAATGGGATGATATCATACTCCCTGGTATATAGGATATAGGCGGTATTGCCAATTAAGCTAGAAGTGAAGTCTTTATGAATATTGATTGAATTCGACATTCTTTAGTATTAATAGACGAGAAGTAGATTTAAACAACTAGCTTTGCTAGATGAAAAGAGAATGAAGGCCTTGTATCACATCCAATTATATTAGGCGAGGATCACTCGTTCATTCAATAAGAAGATTAAGCTAAGCATAATAAAGGTTGGTGATCTAGTGCTAAAGGTAGTCCAACTATATACTCAGGATCCTTAAGGAAAGTTCAAATCGAACTAAAAAAGTCCCTATATAGTCAAACAGATATGCCCACATGGCATGGTGAAATTAGCAGATATGGATGGGAATGAATTCATAGAGCTAGTGAACCTCGATAAGTTAAAGAAATATTTTAGGTGAGGTGTGAGAAAAGTATAATAGCTCGCTAAGTCAAAAACCTAAAAAGGTGGCTTAGACAAAAGTTAGGGCATATATAAAAATAAAAATAAAAAAGAAGAGGAAAGGAAAAAAAAAGGAAAATATATAAGCTCGCTAAGTCAAAAATCTAGAAAGGCAACTTAGGCAAAAGTTAAGGCATAAATAAATACAAGTAAGACTTGAGAAAGTGCAACTAAACACTCGGGGGCTAATGATAAGACAGTTAGGTGACAATCAAAAAGATAAGGATGAATGAGTGAAGGATCAGTAAGATAGAGGCATTGAGTAAGAAAATTGGATGATCTAATATGCCAATATTAAGAGTAAAAGTCATGTACTTAATTAATGTGTAATGCACAAAATGTAAATGTTCATGCTAAGCATAATACCAAATGGGAGTCCACTTGCAAAATTAAAGTAAATTAGTCATACATGTCTTTGAACTAGAAATAAATATAAAATAGTATTTTTTGTGAAAGATCATGATTTACTATTCACTAACGAGATGCCTATAGCTTTAAAGGTCGTGCAACCATGCCATGTAGTCTGCATCAACGTCAGACTAATTGTCTTAACTAGTGTAAAAATAATAAATTTGGCAACTAGTCCATGTATCTTTAACCCTATCCATGAAGAATTGGGATAAGGAACCCTCTATGAAGGAGGGGGGAGCATTGAACTAGCGACATACATGAGCTAGGTCATAAAATGTGCCTGAAGATAATTGCAGGAAAAACAATATAATCCCCATAAGTCCTCAAAATAACACGTGATAGAGTCCACCATTGGCATTTCAAATGGATGTCAGTGACAACAATGAAAGACATTCACTTAGCCTACTCGGTTCTAGTAGCAGTTAGCCTAAATAGACAGTGATTCAAATGATGTTATGGGTAACAAAGTCTTGCATCCATAATTGGGGCAACCAATAGTCCCAACCTCTCTTACAACCATATCTAAAAAAAAAAAAGAAGAGAAAAATAATATGCTTTTTAGGTTCAAAACCTAAAAGGGCTACTTAAGCAAAATTGAATAGCCTATTGGATTGAAAGGGCAGCCCAAATAAAATCTAGGGCTTGAATAAAAGAAAAATAACATAAAATAAAGATAATAATACTATAAAAGAATTTCCTACCTGGAGTAATAATGGGCTCTCTGTGAAAGAATCATTGACACTAAGAGCTACTTTGTCCAAACCCATAATAGTCTCACTTAAGATCATTGGTATGAGGGTCCTTCCTTACTCAGCTTTCTCTAGAAATGATAGAACTTATTGATCAATCTCCCTGTCCTTCCTTCATAACAAATATTCTCCCATCAGAATGGTTGTATCAATACAAGCTTGAGTCACTCAAGCATGGATTCCTAAAGAGAAAGAAAGTGAGAAAATGAGCCATGATAATTTTCTGTCTGTTGAATATGTATCAGGGTACCTCCTCGTACCTCATGTTGAACAACTCCACTATCTTCTAGACATGTGGATAATCCAATTAAGGCAACACAATTTGATCCACAGCTGTGACACGATAGTCAATAATCGCATTAAATTGCTCTAATAGTGGGCAAATCTCTACATTTTCAAAACAAAAGGTATGGTAGTGAAATCCCATAAATCACAGACTACCCATAGGAAATGTGCATCAAGATATATAAAAAAGAGGTGGAGAACTGAAAGACCCGTCCATGGTAGATCAAGCTAGATCTGAAATGAAAGAGACCTTAGAAATTCTCTTGACATAGTTTGGAGGCTGGAAATGGCAGGTGTAAAGAGCAAATTCATAATGGGTATTTATAGAAGAAGACAAGGCTGATTAGAGCTTGACAAATGTACACTACTTACCATCAAGTGGGTTTGTATAGACCTTAGCTTAGGTTGTACAGCCCTCCAACTCCTGAAAAATGTTTATAGTCTTCCTTTTACACCTTGGACATAAACATCATTTGTACTCACCTCAGAAAGCACATACATAAACAAGTATTGACCAATGGTTCAACAGATGCTCAAAATGAAAAATTGAAAGCTAGAATCAGTCTTTTTTTATTTGTTTTATTAAAAAATCTAAGAGTTTGATAAAAATAGAGGCAGTGTTACCTCTATTTATCTTAGGAAACCCTAGAATCTATGCAATCATTTAAAATTAGGGGTTTTAAATTGTCCCATGAAACTCTACCACTATGCAAAACATCAATCAAAGAATACTATACTAAAATGGGAAAGGAAAAAAAATGTCCTATCAAAAGAGAGGAGTCTCTAGGGTTTAGCCATCCCGCCTTTAGAAGGAGTTGCCTCAATACCCTCAACCTCATCGTCTGTCACCACATATCCATGCTCTGCAGCTACTTGAGCTAGAGTCTCAATCTTTCCCTCTACATCCACACTTGCTAGGCACTAGTCCTTACCTCTGATCTTATGGTTCAGGCATTGGATCATCTCTTGCAAGAAATATAAGGGTTAGGATAAGTAAGACACAAAACAAATAAGACAAACCTTAAACATGCACACATGCATTACTTTTTACTTTTGTTATGTGTATTTTTTTTCTTACTAACCTGCATAGAGCATGTTTGTTGTGTCCTGGCCTTCTTTAGGGCAATGATTAAATCAACCACAACCTCAGCCTTGATGTGAGAAATCTATAAAAACGGGGAAAAATGTTCTTAACGAAAAAACTTACATCATAACTAACGTATAAGGAAGTAAGAAGGGGAATACTCACAAGGGTAGTCTCAGCTGGATTGAACATGCAAACAAACTGAGTGATATGCAGCACATCATAGAACCTGTCTGTAAAGTCATATAAGACTCCATCAAGCTATCTGGCATAAAAGCCAGATTGCCTACTACCATAGGCTCCATAACCCCTGAAGTTGATCCATAAGCTCATTTACAACCCCAGGTAATAGTAGTGCCAGATGCAAGAGTGGAAGTGATAGATCTCTGAGTTGCTTGTGTAGTGGTACCCCAGCCCCCATGCTAGAGGATGATCTCCTCATCAGCTATCTATCGGGGAAATGCTAAAATAACTGCCTCATACAAGGGGAGACTCTTTACAAATGTATAATCATCCAAGACCTATGGGGAGTCCTATCAAAGGCTAGTTGCTACCAAAGCGAGAAGTAAAATGTCACGACAAGATCTGCACCCTCCAGATCCTTTGCTTAGAATAGGCTTGTGGGCAGACACTGTAAGATAGGTAGTGCATCCAAGCCCTCGCACTAGCAGAAGATGCACTCATTTGAGTACCGCTTTTGAGTGGAGGGCCCCTCCATCATTTGATGATCATAGGAGATGACCTCTGCCTCTACCACCTTTAATGGCCACATTTCCATATGACCCCACCAATTGGGGTATAGTTACAATAAGAACAAAAGACCACTGTAAGTATAAGATCAAATAATAATAAATAAATAATTATGACTTACACAACTTTATCTATGTAAGAGGAAGTGTTTGGTCAAGAGTGATCATGTTTAGGTGGGCACATATGTTAATAATAAAGGACTTCGAGTGGGCCACACCACTCTACTATGAGAAATAGGGCAGCTACCCTTTATCTCATTGGGATCAATCGCTTACAACAAGCCTAGCTCAACACCTCATGCCTGTTAACAAATATGGCTTAAGTCCCAAAATAATGGAATGAAACCAAAACATAATAAAGGGATTAATAGATAGTCACAATAAGCACCTTCCAAGCATCGCACATATATCTTTTGCCTTGGGAACGCTAGTCAAGGTATCGATATAGATATGCCAGTGTCGTAAAGCCTCAATTGAAGCAATGGTGTAGGCCTAGGTCCTCTTGCATCGACACTAGGCAAAGCTCGACTACATTGTAGGTGTTTGAGGATATGACCCTCAAAGAGCGTATAGAAGGAAGCATCGTGCATGTTGGTCGATCACCTCATCAGAACTATCATCGATGACCTGAGGTGTGTCAGTTAGAATGTTAGACCTCGATACGGTCTTGCTCCCCTTAAGCAAAGGAACATATCCAAAGACTATTAATAGGTAGTCCTTTTGGAGTATTGGCTCATACACGTTGGAGCTCGCAGGAAGAGGAATTTTCATGAAGTTCAGCTCGGTCAGAAAGGTAAAGTCCTTAGGTGTGATGGTCAGTTTTCCTATCAAGGGTAGGTAGAAAGTATGAGTCATGTTCAACCACCACTTGAGAAGTGCGTGTGTCATCATTGAATTGACCTTCAGGGCCTCCTCTAGTAGCATATGCAAGAAAGTCTAGATCTTGATCCCTTCTAAATGAGCCATAACATGAGGGTTCAATATGCGAAGCCTCTCCCATCAAGGCCCACAGCCCCACCTCCCTTTTGAAAGGCAATAATCCCTCGCAAAAGAATGAGTGTGAAAAAAAAAACCTAGATCTAATTCATCATCCACAAGTAAAGTATCGTGAGACTAAAAGTCAACAAAACAGATAAATAAATAAATTATATAATTTTGTTATTTATATCAGATATGCACCCTAATTTCTCATAAGTTATTTCATTAATTAATTTTGATGTTTCTTTATACAAGTCATAGAATAAAATGACCAAGTGCTCGTAAATCGAAGCAATCAACCAAACTAATAGACAAAATAAAATTTCACTAAAAGTAAAAGGTAAATGTGCTAGAAGTTATCTCTAAATATTTTATCAGCTAACCTAATGTTCATAGGAAAAAAGAAAATTCTAAGGCAATACCTAAAATCTACAATGGCAAGTTAGGCAAAGGATAAATAAAATAAAATAAAGTAAAATGAAAGGGATGCCTATCACTTCCGAGGCAGCTCCTATAAGGTGACGATACAGATTATAGACCGTTGGTGTGTTGCCGGTTGGGGGGAAGTCGAGTGGGATCATCTTCGTGGTTGCACCTTTTAGAGGCTCACTAGCGCGAACCCCAAATGGGATCGTAGTTTCCCCAGAGCGTCTTATCGTTACGATATTTGACCACGATAAATTCCTAAAAAGCTTAGGGAACCTAAGAGTTAAGTTTGAAACTTTAGGAGAGAAAAGAAAGAAAGAGGATGAGTGGCGTAAATGAGGAGGGTTGCTTTCAATGAGATATATATAGTAGACCAATACTGTACAACCTTGATTAGTTTGTATAATCATCTTCCGAGTTATACAACCCCTTTGAAATAAGAAGGCCTGAGTTAGGCCTTGTGAGCCCAACTCTCTTTTTAGCCTTTTAATTGATTCCTTTTAACTACCCATGCCCACATGTATTCCTTTAATCCTAATTCTTTTCCATTTATTAGAAAGGCCTACCCAAATTTCAAAATAGCCAATTTACCAAAATGCCCTTAACTCCTCAAGAAAAAGCCTAAATCGATAATTCAACAACATGTGCCATCAAGCAAATAACCAAAATAACCTTGTCCATTCCAAAGTCTAAAGGAGACATTTTTACCATTCGAATTATTAATCAAATTGCCAAAATGCCTTTATTGCTTTTAAAGCACCTAAAGAACACTTCAAGTTTCCTAATTAAGATCAAATTACCTAAATGCCCCTCAATGACAAACTTGACTTGTTCTAAGGCCTCATAGTTATTTTCAAAGAAAAGTTCTTCGTCCTAGAAATGTTAAAGCCTAGGGAAATGCTTCCTACAACATCTAGGCCCAAGCCCATTACCCTAAGATAAGAACAAACCCTAACACAGCTAAAAGGGCTATAAAGATATCTATTCATAATTAGAAGTTCCAAAAAGGCCTGAATGACACAAGACCACCAGAGGGCATCTCTAAGCTAGAACCATTAGTCATAAAGACTAAAACACCCATAAAAAAAAGATTCAATGACACTAGTGACTATAAGAAGCTAACTTTTGAACCTCAAACACCTGATACTTGCAAGGAAGCTATCGGAACCTTCCTAGTATCTACTAGAGAGCAGTTGAGAATGACCATAAACAGTTAGTACATGTTAGAAAGCTATCAAAACTTCCTCAATACCTGCTAGGGAGTTGTCGATGATAACCTCAAACACCTAGTACCCACTACAAAGTTATGAGAATCTCCTTAGTACTTGTTAAAGAGCTGTTAAGAATGATCACAAACACTTGGTATATGTTAGAAAGCTATCATAATCTCTTTTGTACCTATTAAAGAGCTATTAAAGACAATCCCAAACATTTAGTACTTACTAAAATGCTATCAAAATAAGCTTTGGTACCTACTTGAGGAATTACTAAAGACTTATATCCTTTGGTATCCTTACTAATGTTACATTCCTTACATTACTTTGTCAAGACTTGTTCAAATAGTCAATTCCCAAATATTGTTTTCCAAGCCCTATAAAGTAAGAGCAAACTATAAGCATCAAATTATATACCTTTGGATGCAAAACACAATGATGAAAATCACTAAATACATGTTCAAAATGCGAAGGAAATTGCTAAAGGAGAGAATAAAGCCTTAGAAAATCTTGGAGAAGCTTAAAGTCAAGCCTAAAATCAAAATCCCAATATCAAGCCCACTACCAAAAGCCCAATTTGCTAGCTTAAGCAAAATCGGTTGTACAACCTACATTCAGGGTTGTACAACTTTCTCTTAAATCTCAACCCCTAAAATCTTTTAGAATTGATCCCCTTTAAAACCCAGGGCTGTATAGCCTTGACAAGTGGATGTACACCCATTTTAGGTTGTACAACGCGCATGCAAACCCTAATTTCAAGAAATCCATCTCTCTCTTTTTATGATTTGATATAGATATTTTGCAACGAAAATCATTTCTAGCCTTATGCACTCATCCATCACCTATAAAATATCTTCTCATCTAAAAAGGGATGGGAGGCTTGGGCAACCTTAAAAAAACTCTACCAAAATCTCTTCACACAACATACTTAGCCTAGAAATCCAGCAATCCTAACTTTTCCTTATCAATTTCGAAGTAGAAAAAGGCCTTTTCTCTTCATTATTGTGTATTCTTTAATCATTTTGGAGGATATAAATCTTTTAGTGAGCCTTTAAGGGCAAGTAAACATCAAGGAAGACATCTAAGACCCCTCTTCATTTTCCTTTTTTTTTTTTATCCCCCTTCTTATTTTCTTTTTGTTTCTAAAACTTGGGAAAAAAAAGGCCATAAACCTTCATATAGGATGTACAACCTTAAATGTGGGTTATACATCCTTATTTCCCTAGGAACAGTTTTGTAAAAACTCTTATTCTCTTATTCAGATTCCCCCTTATCAAAGTAACTTTTTATGACTTCTTATTTTTCTATTGGTAGATTGGGGCGAAGCCAAATGGTGTAGGACCCTTATTCATTTCAAAAATGGAATCTTAAACAAGTTTTAAAAGGTTTTAGGATGCATTTTATGCTAATACTACACGTTCCTTCATATTTTGATTGATTGGTACATTAGGTGTCTGTTTGGATCATATTTGGCAATGGCTAAGTGAGGAACCTAGGTTTCTTAGGACCTTTGGAGTCTTATCATAATCATGGTTATTTCTAAGAATGATATTAGCTTGTTTTGGCCTTGTGATTACCCCTTATAGAGAAGGCATTCTAACCTTTCTCATGGTTAGAGGTACCTATGGATGCCATGCTATTTGAGAGCTATGAAGATGAGGGTTTCATAACCCTAAGATTTCTTTTTGACCATCTTTATCCTAGGCCATAAAACATCCTCCAAAGTGTTTGTGTTTCATTTTATGTTTCTTCATTCTTCATAACTCATATCTTTTTGTTTGCTTGTTATTCTGATATTTTATGTGATGTTGGGATGTGTTATTATGGACTTAGATATATGTTTAGGTATCTCAACCATAGAAAATGGTGAGATGATTAATGACTTTATTTGATTCTTTGATTTCTTTTTATCTATTTTAGTTGTTAACTTGTGCTTCTTTTTTTTTTTTTTGTGGTGTAGGTGTTTGACTTAAATTATACCATGAATGATTGTCTCAATGGTCATCTTTGATTATCATAATTGATGTCGTGTGCGTGTTATGAGTGGATGTATAGATATGCATGATAATCCCCATACCATGATGTATGACCCCCTTGTGAGCGTCTCAAGATTTCATGGCTATGCCAGAACGAGTGAAATTTGCTTGCAACTCGTACCTTTATCTATCATCAGGGCATCAAGAGGATGAAGGTCATACTTTTGTAATAACCCTTAGTCATGGCATATGATTTAGATCAATGGGGATCCTTGAGGTCTTATGTAAGATAAAAGTCCCTTATCCAAATTAATGGTCAATGGAGGACCAAGGCAGTACAATAAGTTGCTACCATCCCTACGTGAAATGTGGAGTTGCCACCCGACTTTGGTTAGGAAAAAAATCTAAGGAATAATAAATTTTAAGCCTATCTAATTCAATTAGAATGCCCAATCCATCTTCATCCCATCAGAGATTAGGTTCGGGAGTTGGGTATGACTTGGCGAAGATGTTAGGCACTCTTAAGTCACTTGGATATAGGGATTCGACCTTTAAGCAATCAATGGTTCATTTTTATACTTTGCCTTTATTTATCAATTTCTCGTTTATCCACCTAAGCATATCCATATAAACATGCCGTCAACCATAACAATTAAGTATGCAATGCATGACTGGTATTGGTTTCTTCATTTATTTGCTTCATTTATAAGGAGAGACTATGCCTTGAGGTGATTTTGATGCATCGATTGACTTTGTGTTTACTTCTAGCAAGCATTAGGACTTAGAAGTTCTTTTGGTGGGTACAAATAGGCATGAGAGCATCTTTAAGTTGGTTAAAAGGAAGAGCTAACCATGGATTACTGAATGATCTATTGAGGTTGGTGTATTAGGATAGAAGTTTAGGGAAGTTAAGCTTATTGGGGCTGTGGACCTTGGTCTTACTACCATTTTGTTTTAGAGATGCTATTAGGGCTTATAAGAGAGGTTTATCACACGACAACTTCTCAGCTTTCCCACATATCGTATGATTAGAGAATGGTGTTGATGTGGTCAATCTTTTCTTTTTGTGCTTACTTGTAGTTAACAATTAGTGTAACAATGACTATTAACATGCAAACACATGTTTACAAAGCCATAAGATGTTGGGTCTTTTAATATTCTAGCCATAGGGGGTGTAACTTTATAATCCTATCTTTCTTTTATTATTGAACTTTTTTTTATGTCATTCTTTGGGACATCACAGACTTCTTCACCATTCACCATCTTACTCATGGTCTACTTAGTTAGATCATATAGATTAGTTTGATATTAGCACCACCCATCTAGTGCCTTTTTACCTTGAGACTGTCACACATGCAAACCCTTCCTTGATTGTAAGGTCTCATTCCTTGCTCTCACATCATTGTATTTGCACTTATATCTTATGCACAAGTTCCTGGTAACACAACTGAGCAATTAAAATGCAACCTTGATGCCATAAAGATCACCTTTTAAAAACTTCATGAAAGGCATGTGATGCCTTTGTAAGTACCCTTTTTCTATATATTCATCCTCATACATACTCCTTACTACCTTCTCTCAAAGTGGTAAAGAGGGAGCTTATTATTGGAGGTGTATCAACCATTTATGCATGGAGCTGTAGAGTCTTATGAGTTTAAGATCTGAGCATTAAGAAAGACCAAAGAGATAATTAACATTAGTTGATTCTTTATTATTTATTACTTCTTTAGTATATGCTGGTAGTGGCTCACACTTAACACTATTTAAGGGCATATCCTTATGATTCCTTATCCTTGGATGATGATGATGGATCTTACTACAACTACTAATCTTACTTGCCACCTTTAGTGACTTTATTAAAGACTTTTTAGCTTTTCATGGTAGCATCCTTAAAAAGGAATGAGAAAGACTACGTTAGTTTTATTATATAAAGACTTTTTTTATCTACTTACCTTGATAGGTGAGAATTCAACTTCATTAATCTATGGAGGTTTAGGTTGCACTGCACCATGAGCCTTATTCGTGTCTCCTCTTTATGCTTTTGGGAGCTAATGATCCCTCTATCGTGCACATTTTCTTGCCTTTTAGACTAGTTAAAAGGAATAATCACCAAAACAAAATCAAGTATACACCCTCACATAGCATACAATGATGCATGAATGATAAGTGCAATGTAGAATTATTAGAATACATAAACAAAATAAAACTACTCAAGGGCACTAAAGAACTCGGCCAAATAAGGACATCAAAAACCTTAAAACTAGACAGTCAAATGAAACACATGATGAAACCTTAGTATCACTGGCAACTTATCGAAGCTAGCACCTTTGCCTTCAAATTCAAAGTCATACAAACTTGAGCTCTCTTTAGTGCCCGACACCTATTAGACCTAGAAGAATACTTTTTAATACATGCGCAAGTATAGATCTTTGGGTTTTTAAATATATGTCAAAGCTTAATGGTAGCCATCTACTTGCCTTTTTTGCTTCACTTTTTGCTCTTTTCTTTTTATGCCCTAACTTTTGCCTAAGTTGTCCTTTTAGGTTTTCAATTTAGCAGGCTGCTTTAACTTTTGCTTAAGCCACTTGTACATGTTTTCAAGCTAGCAAACTGTATCATTTTGTTTTGATTTATTTTGTTTGGTTTTTTTAGTAGCAGTAGCATGAAAATTCTCATGTATGTTGATACCATAATTATAAGCTCTTATTCATTCAGTGCAAATGTAATTATGACACTTCTAGTGTCAAAATATAATGTTGGTTATTAGCTAGCCTTTTTATGTTTTTTAACCAAACATTTTTCAACTCTCTTTTTTACCTTTTTCCTTATCTTTTGCCTAGATGGCCTTTTCGATTTTTTCAAAATTTGTTTCTTTTCTTCTTTTTTTATTTTATATATATATATATATATA
>CATIWR010675615.1:0-22293 GCA_949677035.1 Omphalea diandra | reverse complement strand
ATATATATATATATATATATATATATATATATATATATATAAATATATATAATTGAATGATCAAATTATACTAAATAAAATAGAACCAAATTAAATAGAATAAAAATTTTGATTTGAATCGCATTAAAATCAATCTAATTTGTATGTAGATTTTTAGATAATTAGTTTTTGTTTCAATTTTTAATTTATTTGAACCAAACTAGTTCATCTTTAATGTTGAAGAGAATTAGAGATTTTTTAATAAAATCATATGAGTATTTGTTGACATGGGTTGGAAAGAAAACAAAATGAAGTGAATTATTTTTAATTATATTTATTTACATTGAATAGAAATGAATGAGGTATAAAAGAAACAAAAATTGAAATAACATGAGTTTAACCACTAATAGAAGTTATCCACGTTCCCTTAATAGATTAAATTGTGAGTATTTCCTTTCTATAACTTAAATTTTTGCTATCATTATAATGTGTTAATTATCATGTGTCTGTGTATATATAATGTGTTAATTATAACAATGGATTTTGTGCATGCATATAATTGATGTGTTTTACATGTATGCAAGTTATGTGTTGATTATTATATTTATGTTCATAATGTGTTAATTATAATAATGCACATGTTGATTATGTGACCCCAAAGTTGATAAGACATTTGCTTTAGTCATATGATTAAATGTTGTATTTTAAATGATAACAAAACTCTGAGAAGCTCTAACATTTATATTTAAGTGGTTATATTTTATAAAGATAACATTTTTCCAAGGCTGAAAGATAGAGAAGGAATGGCATAAAGAAAGCCTTGTGAAGATAGTCAACAATCATGATAAAAAGCTTAATGAGCATTGACAAATTAATACAACGACTGTTGCAAAATCATAACATTCGTTAAGAGGAAAGTTGACTAGATGTAAAAGGATGAAATTAAAAGAGATGTATAGAATGATTTTGAAAAAATTAGAAGAGCCACTTTGAATGTTTGAAAAATTGAAGATGTCTAGTTTCTAGAAAATCAAATTGTGTACTAATATAAGGAGTATAGAGAAAGTTATAGAGATTTTAATGGAGAAAGGTCATACTAAAATTAAAACTACCATATAGATAGATTTGACTTTAAAATGCTCCAAAAATTAATTTACATGGAATTAGATAATGTCCCATATATGCGAAAAAAAAAAATCTTTGAGTCTAGTTTCTAGAAAAACAAACATATTACAATTTGGAACTCTATAGAAGAAGTTATGACCATTTTAGTGAGAAGTGTTTGTGCATAATTGGGTTTAATGATTGAGGAATATTACCAATGCTCATGGAAGTGCAATCAATGAGCATTAGAAGTTCTTAATGAGAGTGAAAAATTTTTGATAATTTTTTGTTGTCAATTCTGTACACTCTAACACTTGTGAGAACATTCTTTACTATTGTTGAAAGCCTGTAATGACTAGGTTTTATTGAAAATAATTAGAAATGGGTAGTTATATATTTAAGGGGTTTTTAACTATTCAAGTAGACATAAGGCTATATAAGGACACCTAGTATAACCTTAGATATAAATGCTAACATTTGTAAAGAGAAAATAAGCAATTGTAAAGGGGATTTTGTTTTATGAAGGTATAAGTGAGATAAGCATGCAAAACTTCTTTTAAGTGTTGCTTTTGTATTTTAAAGTGTTAGGTTTTCTTTAAGTACTAGTATATTTCCTAATTGAGAGATTTAAGCACCTTCTAGGATAATTTCTTTTAAGGATAGAAAAGTTAGTGCTTAGTCAACAAAAGCACATAAGTTGGTGATTAGCCTAAAAACTTATATTTGTCTTTTTCAAATACAAGAATATAAATATTACACAACGATAATTACTCAACTAAGTTGCTCTAAAGTTGCCCAGTACAAGATTGAATCACAAATGATTGCTTGATAATAAGAAAAAGAAGAGGAATAAGTAGATGTTCACTTATTCCCTTGACTCTCTTTAAATGTTTCTTCGAACTTATTCACACTATAGAAGTTGCCTTATATAGCACTAGTCATAAAAACTAATGAGTACTTACAAATTTGCCAAAATTGAGGCTATCCAAAAACTAGTGATTTGATTATGAATGACCTATACACTTTGTATGAACGGGCCTGTTTCAAGATAAAAAAGGGTTGCTTCAACTAACTTTCAAGTTGAATAGGGTTGTTCACTTCTTACATAGGGCCATTCTATCAATTGTGCTAGCTTTATTTGAAATATTAATGGTTGGACAAGGTTGTTCCATTCTTGAGCTAACATGTTTTTAGACTTTTTGCTCTTGATTTTGTTTTCAAAATCTTACTTTTTGAATGAGGCAATACCTAATGGTCATTCTAGAAGTATCAGTCCTTTCAACCATTCTAAGTTGAAAAACATATTTTTCTTCATCTTAATTAGGGTAAAATGCTTAGGTCATTTTAGAAATTTTTAAGTTATTCCACCTTACTATGTGAAAATTTTATAATTTAGGCATAATGAAAGGAGCGATTCAAGTAGATGGTTTCTTTTCTCCTAGTTCGTTCCAACTATTTATATGAAAAAAAAACTTGAGTTTTGTTCATAGTGAATGAGATTGTTCAAGTAGACAATTTCGAATCTTTTAGTTTATTTTAACACTTTGTGAGAAAAAAAAAAACTTGATTTTTATTCATAATAAATAACCACACAACTAATTCATTCCATGGCTTCCTAAGCCATTCAAACTTGAGTGATATCTTCCAAACTTGTCACACGGATGCACAAAGCTATTCTAACATATTATTTAACTCTGATTAGTCCATTCCAACATTTTGTACAAAAATCCTAAAGTTTGTTTATAATGAATAGGCTTATTCCATTTATCCACAGGGTTGTTCCACTTTCTTGATATGACTTTCACTAGGATGCACAGGTTATTCAATAAAGTTGTAAAAATGAAACCATACCATTTAAGCTTTTCTATTTAAATTTTTGCATTTTCCTTTTATAGTGAATATGTTTATTCCAATGTTGCACAGGGTCGTTCACTTGAGTTAAGATAACTTTATGACATAATTGATTGTTCTTTCTGTTTTGTGTTTCTTTATTGTTTTTGTCCTTTAAAATTTTGCAAAAACAAATTGAATGCCTAAACTCATACACAAATACTTACAAACCAAGGTTAGTACATTATGTTTGTTTAATCATCAAAACAAGAATAAATAACAAGAATAAACTTGAAACCATAAAACCTCTTAAAATCATTTCCTAACACACTTATTACCTATTTATATTTCATTTTTAACACTTTTCCATCTAACCAAGATCATTACTTTGTCTTTCCCACTCTATTTCCTACTTCTTAATCCCTTTTAAACATATATCTTAGCACCCTTAAGCCCCAAGACTTAAGAAAATGATAAAAATACTTTCTATAAGTTGATCTTTATTGATGACTCAGCTTGGTGCTAAAATTTAAAGATCATATTTTTAAATGCATGTTTCATCTCCATGCACATAAATTAATTTCCTATGAAAGAGACATTTTTATATTTTTCTTTGTATACTTATCTTTATCATGATTGAAAGTATTCAGGATCAAGAGTCAATATTGATATGGCATTTTTGTCTTTCCTTAAAAGTTATCATTTTTACATGCACATATACATCTTTCTCTATTTAGAGTTTTTATTTTGTGAGAATTTTATTACGTAATCAAGGTATTATGAGCATTATGCATATTTAATGTATATGTCTTCACATGCATCACAATTATAGTTTGCTCTTTGATTATTTTTGCTTTTACTCTCCCAAATGGGTTCTTTGTGTGGATTCCAATTGATCCATATATAGATATTGTGAGCATCCATGTAGTGAATCTTCTGATCTACATAAAGATCTTCTTTAAGGTAATATGCCTATAATTATGATCTTTTGGATTTTCTATTCCCTATTAATGAAATTGGAGCTTTGCACAAATCTCAGTTTGATCTATACAAATATGACCATGCCTGTGCAGATGATATCTTTATCAATGAAGATGTATATCCTAGGCAAACTACTCAATATTATTATTTCACATTATTTATCTTATTTTGTGGCTTTACTAACCATTTCCTTCTTATTTTGCTAAGTTAGTAATAATTCATTTTTTTGTTGTTCATGCTTAATTATATTCTTGCATATTTTTCTCATTTAATAAAATATATCCCTTTCTCATAAATTATACTTAATTTTGATTCCCTGCACTTTATTTATTACTTTTGGATGTTAAATTGCTAGATGAATGAGTTAGGATGATAACTAAACCTAAAAAATAAAATCTAATAATAAAATTAATCATAATTTAATTAAAGGCCCAACTAATATCCAAATCATTTATGGTACATGACACCTTTCATAAGTGGTATACAACTTTTGAATCAACCCTTAAAAAGAGTAATGAAACACTCTACATAGTTTTAGACAAATTAAATGGCAACTTTCTCCTACTTCAGAATTTTATCATTATATAATCCTGTACTTTTGGGTCCCTTATTAATCATCCAATATGATTGCCTTTGGAACTTTACCAATGTTTTTTTTTTTTTTGCATTTTGTGAATCTCAATGCTCTAACATAATGTTATGATCATGACTTATTGTGTGATGGAATGAAAGTTGTTCCTCCATCTCTATCTAAGGTATTGTTCTATTTTCTAATAAGGATAAGGTATGAATTGATCATTAATGTTTCACCCATAGAACAAACAAGCACCTTATATTAATTTTAGAACAATTAACTTGAAAATTTTTTTATTGTGGTTAGTTAGATCCTTGTTCAAATGGGAAGAGATAAAATTTCTCCTTTGTTAACCCTATGGTAAAACTTCACACACACTCTCTCTCTTAACAACTCTAGAAACATCTTTAACCCTTCAGTTCTCTCTAAAAAAAATCTTTTTTTTCCTTTTTTTGTTTATAAAGATGCCTTCACAAGTAGCAACAATTATGTAATCTAGATCTCCTTCAAGCATGGAATTCATAGGATTCAAATGGATGTCCTTCTTGGATTATTTGCTGGTTTTCTCTTTGTTTTTTTTTTTTGTTTTTTATTTTGAAAAAAATGATGTTGAAAAGAAGGGGGTGATGGTGGTTTGGTGCAGCTTGGTTAGGGTTCAAAGGAGGAGGATCTAGGGTTGGATTCGTTCGGGAGAGGAGATCAATGGTGTTCTTCTCGAGTTAGTGGAGATCAGGGTTAGCGTGGGTTTGAAAAGGGAGGAGGAAGATAAGAGCGGTGTTGATTTTAGGTGAGTGAGGAGGCCAAGAATATGGAAAAGTAAAGATCTAAATAAGCCAATGTTGTTGAGAGAAGTTGGATTTGTTTTCAAAAAAAGGAGTTGGGTCACTAAGTTTGTTGTTTTCAAAAGCTAGGCATCACTTTTTCATCCATAAAGAAGTTGGGTTTGTTTTTAAAATCATGGAAAAATTACAAAATCAGAAAACATCTAATTGTCAATTAATTATTTTCCCCTATTAATTGATTTGCATTAGTTTAACTTTTAATTTATTAGGATGAAACTATGTGAATAACTTTTTTTTTAGCAACATGCATGCAAGAGTGTGGGTGTGAGATTGTGGATGCATATACTGATAGTTTACATTTTTAGTAATTTGTTGTTACAGTAGGCTTAGCAATTTTGGAGCTCCACAAAGAATATTAGTATTTTATATATGTACTTTTTTTGTTCCATTTAATTATAAAGAGTTAAGCCATATGAAATTTTAACTTAATTTTCATGATATGTTGATTTTTAAAGTGATTTTTTTTTATCAAATTAAGTGTTAAAGAATTTGGGTTACATTATTTCCTTGATTTGTTTAAAATTAAAAAAGCATGTGATTATTATTAATTTTTTTTATGAAATTTGTAGGCTTTAGCAAAGGTGTAGGTATACAATAACCTTTCTCCAATAAGTTCTCTACCCTTACTCATCTGAATTTTTTCAAAAGGTTGCTCAAGAAGATAAAATCAAAAAGTTTTTTTTTTTATTTTGGATTTTTTTCTGATTCTTGTCGATTTTGACTTTTTCTTTTTTATTTATATATGATTTCTAAATAATGGGATTAAGGTATATAATGTATTTGAATTTGCTTCTTGACTTCGAGCAATATTTCTGGCATAACCGGATTATAGACCTGCAAGTGATTTATGGTTTTGCCTAATAGGTTTGTTTCATGTATGGAAGATAGCTTGTGGAATGAAATGAATAGTTATGGGAATGAGATGGTTTTACATCTGTGAATTAACCTCCATTTGAACATGGAGTTTAAAGAATCATAATAAACAATTTTGTAAGCTAATTGTTTTAAAATTAACATAAGGTGCTTATTTACTCTAAGAATCAAATATTAGGAGCCAATTCGTACTTTATCCCTTTTCTAATATCATGCTACAACTGAATTCTAATGATTAATAGCTTATTCTTTGTACAAATTCCTAGAAGACACTAAATACAAACTAGAGTGCATGCTCACTAATGTGAAGAATTTTATCTTTTAAGTCACCTATCTAAACAACATATGAGTATATGCATGGATGAGTGATATATGATAATTAGCACTGAGCGTGGATCAATCTAGTTTAATTATTTGAAAATAACTGAAATTGTTTTGAACCTCGATCTGTCCAAAGCTGAATAAATTAAAACCAAATCAAATTTTATATTAGTTTTCAATTTAATCTTTAAAAATGAAATTTAAAATATCATAAGTATGCATTACATACTGTGTAATCTATAAATTTTTCTTTGAGAAAAAAAATATTTCATATATACCTACAGTATCAAATTATAATTATATAAATAAATTATATAATTGCATATATATATATATATATATATATATATATATATATATTAGATCGACTTTAATCTAGAATATATACTTCACACATGATATGTATTATATATTATAATTAGAGATGGTAAGTGGATGGCTTAGAATAGGCATAGATAGAGTCAAAATGGATTTAGTGATAAATAACCCTTTTACCCATTTATGATCCATTTAATTTTTACATGGTACCCATATCCACTTAACTCCATTCAACACACATTTATCCAATTAAAATTTAAAATGCTTTAAACTAAATATTTTAACTTGATTAAATATATTTTTCTTGTTTTTTTAAATTTTTTTATTTATATTTAGAATTTTAAAATATTAATTATTTTTAATTATTTCTTTATTTTTTGCGAGAAAACTAATAAAATAATAAAAATATCCATTATTTTTATACTTAAAATTATTTTATATGACTTTAATGGCAGATAAAAAATGAAAATGTAAATTTTTAATAACTATTGTTGATTGCTATAATTATATTATCTAATAAATATTATCACTAATTCTCTTCATGTATTGTCTTTGATTTAGTTTAAATTTAAATTACAGTCTTCGTCATTTTTTAACTAAGCAGTCAACGTGTTCTTTGATTCGCCGAATTATCATTATTTAAATTTAAAAATAATGAAATATTTTAATTTTTTAAAATTTGATTTTAAAAATGTTGAAATAAATTAAAAATTAAATATAAAAATCAAGTGAAAATCTTATTTTTATTTTTATTACTAAACATGCTCGTATTATACATAAATTCAAAAAAAAAAAGATGAAAATAAAAAAAAAAAACACTTGGCCATAAACAGTTAGATGATATATATATATATTTTTTTTAATGAAAGATAGTACGTAGCAAAGTTGGTAATTGTTGGAAATGTTCATGTGACAGATTACAAATGTGATGATATTTTTAAAAATTTTTCCTATAAAAATAATTTAATAATTTTTTTATATTAGTCATTTTAAGACATTAATAACAAAAATTTAATTTTCTGTATAATAAAAAATTAAAAAGATTAAAAAATTAATTGATAAATATTATAATTGAATATATTTCTTTAAATAAATTATGGAGAAAATGATATTTATTTTAAATTAAATTTAAATTATATATAAAAATTTTAAAAATAATTAAAGGCTATAGCCACTATGTCATCATCAAATTCTGCTCTTATTTTTATTAAATAATTTAATTATAAATAAATTTTATTAATAAAATTAATTTTTTTGCATCACTTGCATAATAATGATATTATATTTATTTTTAGTGATGTATATATTTATTTGTACTTTATAAGATTATATAAAAACTATCAAAAGCTAGTGAAAAAAAAAATTAGATAAATGAGTATTTTTGTCCGACCCATATTTGGGTTAAGTGGGTAATGACCCATTTAATACCCATTTAAAATATCCACTCATTTACTATCCATATCTTTTGTTTTAAAGGATAAGTAAAGATGGATAAATGAGTAAGGGTAAATTTTGTCACCCTAATTATAATATTAGGGCTATGTACTACATACTATATAAATGTATGATCTAATAATATAAATATATTTTATACAAATTGTATAAATATATAATCTATATATAATATTTAACTTCAATATTTGAAGTATTATATAATATCTCCTTAGTTGAGTGGCTGATGTTCTATGACTTTAAACTCCACCAAGCGCAGTAGATTTCCTTCAATATGAATTTTTATTAAAACTATTCTCTCCCTACTAACACTAACACTAACTACTCACTCATGGTAGTTTCATTAGTGGCACTAACCATATCACATGGTCCAAAAGAAAAAAAAGTATTATATAATCTATTTAAATTATAAAAAAATTAATTTTTGATTTGGTTCTCAATTCGATGAATATAATTCCCTATTACTATAAAGAATTTATGTCTTACTATAATAATAATTAATTTTCAATTCGATTTTAACCATTATTTTATTATTTTAAATTTGTTTTATTTATTCGATTTTTCTGTTCAGATCAAAATCATTGATATCATGCTTAGTCTTAATAATAATGTTTTCTAGAAGAACTCATCATGAGGAAGAAGAGCAAGAGGTTGTTGTTTTTTGGCAACATTTGCATAAGTTACCACAACTAGCTACCAAAAACACAAAGGAACTAGGATGAGGAATGATAGTACATATACCACTAACTGCTGTAAAAGAATGACACTTTTTCTTTACGAGATTGGCACATGTTTCCTAGAGAGAAATAATTGAACAGGTGAATAACCGAACGACTTTTCACATGATTGGCACACACTTCCTATATAAATGAAGAACCAAACGAGTGAACAACCAAATGGGTAAAGAACTAAACAAGTGAATTAAAGGGATAAGACCAAACAATACACTTGGAAATATGCACATCTGAACACCTGAATAGCAAAACATCTGAACAAGCATATCATTCAGATTTCTCACAAAAGGACAAATAAAGGTAATGTTTGAATTAGGTGATTACATAGTACACTCCTCTCTGAGTTTTACGGAAAAGTAAAGACAAATTTAATAAATACTATTTTTGGGAATGTCTGAGAAAGATCCAGAATGAACTAAGGTATAAATAGCCATCATCTTCACACGATTTAGGCATATTGGTTTTTAGGGTTTTTCTTTTTTGCTCAAGCTCTCAAGTTCCCAAGCTCTCATTTTTATCTAAGCTCTCGTTAACTTAAGTATCAGAGTGACTGTGGGAGATACAATCCCTCTTAGCTCACATCTGCTTATCCTTGAAGGTCTAGTGTTTAAATAAATTTTCGTGGAGATGACAAGTAACGAGTAAGCTAGATTGCTATCAAAAGAGACATGGACTTTATATATTGATTTAACATCAAATAAACATGGAGCAAGAGCAAAAGTTATCTTTTGATGCTCTGCTAAACTTAAAATTATATATGTGGTTGCCTTAAAATTCAATGCTACCAATAATATTATAAAATATGAGGTTCTAATCATTGGGTTGAAGTTAGCTCTTAAAGTAAAAGCATAAGAGTTGCAGGTATTTAGCGACTCTATGTTGGTCATCAATTAAGTCACGAGAGACTTCTAAACAAAGTTGACAACTTGGCAAAGTACTTAAAGAAGTACTAGCATCTACTATATAGACTCCCCAATAAGGAGGGATGAACAATTATTTGCATCCTCAAAGAAGAAAATGTGGAAGCAGATAACATTGCCAATGCAGTGGTTGAGCAAGAAGAGGTCTACCAGAGCTTCCCACTTAGGAAAAAATGACTCCAACCCATCATAGAGGAACATGAGATCCTCAGTGTAGCAGAGCTAGACTTCTAGATGAGGCCCATCACCCAATACCTTGACAAAAGAGAACTATTAAAGAACTAGACAGAGGCCTTGAAGGTACAAAAGAGATCAAATACATATTGATATCTTGATGGAATGCTACACAAAACATGAACCTCATATCCTTGGATAAAATGTGTCTCTAAGAAGGAAGGTTACTATGTTCTCCAAGAGATATATGAAGGGATTTATGGCACTCATGAAGGATCACTTTCTATAGCTCATAAAACCTTACTCTAAGGGTTCTACTGGCCCACCATCAAGAAAGATGTATAAGAATTGGCATGCACTTATGAAAAATGTCAAAAGTATGATAAGATCTTTAGAGTTCCAACAATTTAGTAGACTGACATCGTTAGTTCCTAGCTATTGGCCATTTAGGGAATAAACATCCTAGGTCCCTTCACCTAAGTAACATGACAAAGAAAGTTCATCATCATAACCATCTACTACTTTACTAAGTGGATAGAGATGAAAATAATAGTCATTATCACAATAAAGAAGTTAGATAATCTCTTTTAAAAAGAGGTTATTTACAGGTTTAGTATCCCCAATACACTTATCACAAACAATGCCAAACATTCTGATTGTAACAGCTTCAAGCAGTTTTGCAAGAACCTCCACATTAATCTTAGATTCACTTCAGTGTCTTATCCTCAAACAAAAGGTAAAAAAAAATCACCAACAGGATGATCCTCAATGGATTGAAGAAAAGAATCAATGAAACCAAAGGAGAATGGGCTAAACAACTGACTCACATTCTATAGACAAACCAAACAACCTTTAGAAAAGCCAATGGAGAATCACCCTTCAGCATAGCCTACGATTTGGAGATAATGGTTCTCGTAGAGATAACCATGAGCAGTCCTAGAGTCTAACACTTTGATCCAGACATCAATAGCAAAAGAGCAAGATTACATATTGACTTACTTGAAAAATGAAAAGAACAAGTTGTCATCTGAATAATAGCATACGAAGTAAGAGTTGTCGCATATCATAATAAAAGAGTTCACCAAAGATCTTTTCAAAAAGGCGATCTTGTACTTAGAAAAGCTAAAATAGGAAAAGGAGATGCTGGTGTAGAAAAACTTAGAGCTAACTAGGAAGATTCATACCAAGTCGGAACTATGACAAGAAATGGAACCTATTAGTTAGCAACACTAGGGGGACAATTAATCCCAAGATTACGAAATGTAGATAATCTTTGTAAATACTATCAATAAAGAGGTATTTCAATATACGTTATGCATAAAGGGATCGATCACCTCCCCCCGCCCCCCTCCCTTCCTAAAGGCCATAATGTTTTTTATTTTCACAAATGTAAGGGTTCGATTCACCCAATAAAACCATAAAATTTTGAAAAGTATAAATGTTCGACTAGTCTTGAAAGCCATAAATTCACATAAGGGTTTAACTCACTGAATAAAATCATAAAATTTTGAAAATTATAAAGATTCGGCTAATCTTAAAAGCCATAAATTCACATAAAGGTTCGATTCACCCAATAAAACCATAAAATTATAAAGGTTTGGCTATCCTTGAATGTCAAATTCATACAAGGATTCAATTAACCCTATAAAGCCATAAGAAGTCACAAGATTAAGGGTTTAGTTTTCTTAAAAATGACAATTCTACCAAGTATAAGGTTCAACCTTTCTAAGCTGGGTTAACCATTTTGTAAAGATTCGAGGATGCCTAAGTCCCTGAAAGAAATAAATTATGAAGAATGATGGTGCCAAAATCATAAACAAATGCAAGCCCTCAAGTGCAAATCTTGCGAAATCAACCCATCCACATATTTAGTTATCTTAGTTACTTCTATGTTTAGTTATCTTGGTTATTTCTAAAGTTTTCATATAATTATAAGCAGTTTAGTCGAAATACTTTAAGATCTTGTACTTTAGACATTTTAGGCTTAAAATTAACCCATTCGGTTGAGGATCTTCGAGTCAATTCACATTAACAAAATATGAAAAGGAATTAAGGAGAATGAAATACAAAGTGATTTTATTTAAGAATGTATGTATTATAGGAAGTAAAAACAAAGACTACACCATATTTAGTCGGAGCCTTATTATTAGTAGCCTGAGGAAGACTGGAGGCAACTTTAATTATTCTTTTTGCAAAAGGATCAAAAGATTTGTTAACTTGTGAAATAAGTACTATAGCTTCCCTTTTAAGTCCCAAGACAATTCATCTTGTTGTCTTCATTGACTTCAAGGTGAACAAGGGGGAAGGGAGGATCAAAGGCCAACGTACCCTTATTCTTCTTCCAATAATAATTGTTGCATGCCTCATTCAACCCCTTAAAATTGATCTTCTTTAATTTAGAGAGATCAATGCCTAGGTGAGCCTCCTCTACAGCCCTCTAAACTGCTTGCACATACCCTTTTAGAATGAGGGAGCACAACTCTAAAGTCTCGTCCATTCAACCCTTTGTCAAGGTTACTGATCGTCGAAGGTCTGCTATGTATAATATTATTTTAGAAGCACTCTCCAATTGGTTGCTCACCTAGGTGAGGTAGGCCTTCAAATAATGGATCTTTCGGCCTTAGTTTTTTATTTCCTCACTATAAAAAATGTAAGTCTTATTCAACTCAGCATTGTGTCGATCATTATTTCTCTTTTATTCCACATTGAAGTGGTCTATCATCCTCCTCATCTTCTTCTGAGCCTCAATGAGCTTACTCGCAGCTTCTTATTCAAAAAAGGAATGAAAATGTTTAGAAAATGAAAATATGTATAAAAGCCTAAAAGAAAAATGCAGTGCTCATAGAAAAAGAAGACTCCACTATGGCTTTTCATCATTCTCTCTTTTTAAGGGCTTGCAGCCCCTTTAGCATATACTTGGCCCTTGCCCTCGCGACATCGATAGAAGACAGGTTCGCCCAATCTTGGTGATCCTCTTCTAGCTTTACCAATCCAAGAGCTTGTCATAAATCGCAAAATCTTAATCTAATCCTATTAAGTTTGAACTGATACGTTCAGTGCCAGATATAAAAAGGTCTACGGTTTGGCACCATCCTTTTGGGCTTAGCCGTCACGCTTGCTGGAGGCTGAACCATGTAGTCATGGGTTAATGTCCCTACACTACATATCTCAATAATGCTACAAAGAATGCAAATGATGTCCGAATGAAGCTGGGTGAGGGAAATGACATAGGTAATCTACAAGCAATGAGTGAAGAGGGAATCTAAGATCTGCCTCCATTTAATCCTTATATACAACTATCACCCTTTCATCTAGATCAGAGGAAACCCTAAAGTTGCTAGGGCAACATAACAACTCGTATTCTTTAGAGATACAATAGATTTCTTGAAAAAAAAAAAGCAAGTCATCCCTAATCACCACTAAAGAGTATTCTTAGAGTTTTGTAAGAGCTTGCCCTGACAATCCCGCCATTTAACCAAAAAAGAATTAAGAAAAGAAGAAAAGAACAAATTACCTTAATATGCAGAAAACTGCCTAAAGTAAGAAAGAAACAAAAAGAAGAAATGCAACAGAGAGAGTAAAATCACAACGAGCAATAAAGTAAACACAAAAGAATTAGGGCACCTTATATGCTAGAAGGGGAAGGCTTAAAAGTCATTCCTGAATTAATTATGGAGACCAACATACATACCTGTAATTGAAACTTAAAACAATATTAATTGCCATGAGATACGAAGTGATACTACAACTCAAAAGATGACAGATGAGCTATATGCAAAGGAACTCTCTATATGGGAGCCTTCGTTCATAAAGAATACAAAAAGACAAATGCAAATACTGGCATAAATGCCAAGAATAGAACGCTTCGAGGGGACTGTTGATAGTACATATACCACTAATTGCCCTAAAAAGGACATTTGTTCTTCTTAAGATCGACACACATTTCCTAGAGAGATGAGAAATCGAACAAATGAATAACTGAATGACTCTTTATATGATTAGCACACACTTCTTATAGGAATGAAGAACCAAACGAGTAAATAACCAAACAGGTGAATTAAAGGGATAAGACCAAACAATACACTTGGAAATATGCATATCTGAACACTCGAACTACAAAACATCTGAACAAGCACATGATTTAAATTTCTCATAGAAGAACAAATAGAGGTAACGTTCAAATTAGATGGTTACACAATACACCACACTTCAAGTTTTGTAGGAAAGTAAAGACAAAACTAATGAATCCTATTTTTGGGCATGTCTGGGAAAGATCCAAAAGGGGCCAAGGTATAAATAATCATCATCTAAACATGATTTAGGTACATTGCTTCTTAGGGTTTTTCATTACTGCTCAAGCCCTCAAGTTCTCAAGCTCTCATTTTTATCTAAGCTCTCGCTAACTTAAGTATCAAAGTGACTGTAGGAGACATAGTCCCCCTTAGCTCACATTTGCTTATCCTTGATAGGTCATTAGACCATTTGAAGATCAAAGGCACCATTAAGGATGATGATGATGATGAGGAGGAAGTTGATTTATAGACTTTGTTCTATCATGCACTATGATACTTGTACAATTACCTCTTGCATAGTACTTCTAATATTCTAGATATTTTGCTCTATATTAGAGCTTGTACTCTAATATTTCCTTTTGTGAACATAACTGAGTTCAACAACACAAATGAAGCCAAACAAGTTATTGTTGCCTTAGGATTTATAATGACATTGACTGATAAATAGAAGGAGCGTGATGATTACAACCCCTTGACATCATTTGAGGACATGACCATTACATTTATGGAGGCAATGGTGTAAATTCCAAGGGAATTTAGAAGAGGAGGTGTTTGTGGTTGCTTCACATAGCTTAACCTTATATTTGAAAAGTTGTTTAGAGAGGAAAAAGTAAAGGAAAAAATAATATTTTTTGTTTATTTTTCTTTTCATGTTTGGATAAAAAACAAAAGAGAAAAAATAAATTTATTTTCCCTCTAATAAAGAAGTATTAAAGGTAAAAATGCAAATTCATCATAATTTTTTTAATCATCATATTTTCTCTCCATTTTGAGAGAAAATAAAAGATACAAAACTAAGAGTTAGTTTTTTCATTCTTTGTTTTCCTTTCATTATCAAACAATGAAAAGTTAGACTTTTTCTCATTTTTCACCCATATTTTCCTTTCTCGGTTATTTTACTTGATTTCAACGAGAGATAAAGAAGAAGCATTTGAGATTGCTCCACATACCACAAAGAAGATTAATATTGTTTCTTAGTCTCTTTAATCTAAATGGAAGAATATTGATTGTGATTTATGCAGTCCGAGTTTTGAAATTTTCTTTTTTGTAAGCTTGTGAAAAAATATTGATATAAGATTCTACGTTCAAAATGATCATAAACTGAAGGTTTTGCCTTTTTTTTTTTTTTTTATTTTTTTTAAAGGAGGAAGATTAAGATGAAGACACTTAAGGAATGAAAATATTCATTTTACTTTTAATAGACTGCCTTTAATTAATGGTCTGAACTTACGGAAAGAAGATTGTTTCGTTAACGGAATATCTCAAGTGCTGTTTGGTTAATAGACCCTACAAAAGGAGGCATGCAGTAATTCATTATAACGTATCTAAAGGACTAAACTGTCGTATTTTCCTATGTTTTATTTACCTTCCACTCTCTTTACCTTCATCAATCTCTTCTTCCATCATCCTTAGAACTCCCATGCAATGCGCAACTCCCATCTGTTCTCCGTAGCCTATCCAACGGCATTGTAAATGTACTGCAGCAGCTAGATCAAGAATTATCCCAAGCTATCTTCATCCCTATATCTAACATATAAATGGAAGCTTACAGTTCAGATTTGAATTAATGTCATCTAAATAAGAAACATAAGAATACAAAATGAAAAAAAAAAAAAATGGACATGAGTTGACAGATAAGAGTAGAGGTCAGATCAAAATTGATAGGAATTGTCAGATCCATATTTGCTTCTCATATTGTAACGTTCAAATTTTGAATTATCATAATCCACAGGCTTCATCTCAACAGGTTTTGGCTCTGCCCCAACTGCTCCAAAAGCTACCTCTCCATTCTTGTCTCGTTGGCGACGCCTTGTTTTCTCCCTGTGGCTCTTGGACTGGCCAGAAAGAGGCACCTCACTAGACCCATAGAATTCTGCACATTCTTGTAGTTTTGAGCGGTGCTTGCTTGATAAAGAAGGATCCTTGAAACTGGTTGACTTGATCTTTGGCGGCTTCATTTCTGAATATTTATCACTTGTTTTGGAAAGATGGACCTGCCGGGTTTCAGATGAAGAAACAGAAGCACTCTGCCTCTGGATTGAGGGGGGCTCAACTTCATCTTTGGGCATCCTTAAGGAATCTTTCAATGGCGTAAGGCCTTTCTTGGATCCACTTGACCTGAACCATGAAGGGATGAAGTAGAGAAACATACCAACCAATGCCTCAAGTGCAAGCTTAGATAGATCAATCATAAGCTGGCCAAAAGATGGCCACTTAGGATCCTCTTTCATGCTCTCTGTGATAGGAGTTGGCTTATCCATACTTGAATCCTCTTTATATTCACTCTCCGAATATTTTTGCTGCATTTATTATCCGCATCAGATTAAGCCAAGAGCATGAAAGAAAATCTACTAACAGATGCTTTATCAGAAAATCTACTGTCAGAAAATGCATGTATTCGCTTTATCAGAAAATCTACTATCAGAAAATGCATGTATTCATTGGGGCAGGAATGAAATAGATGCTGTAACCTTCCCAGATAAACTTTTTAGAACCACTGAAACTAAAGAGCAAGCAATGGAGCCCAATTAATGATCAATCTCATCTCAGCAAAAGAAAGAATCAGAGAGCCATCACAAAAAAAAAAAAAAAAGCCCATACATTGGTCAAACTATATAAGGAATCAATTTGGAACTTTTAAAAGCAACTTCTGGTTGAAATGCCGCAGTTTTTTGAGCTTAGTGTTAAATAACAGGAATTAGCAGCTAAAACACTTGGCTAATGTGAAAGAAAAGTATATTATACTTTGATAGGACTACTACAGGTGTTGGACATTAAGCATCTGAATTTTCCAGTTTCTATATGATGATCATAATCAAAAATATTTTATGAAGTTAGAACAATACCATTCTTGAGAAGAATGAAGGTCCAAATCCTTGCTGAAGCATGCATGTAACATATCCAGCCAAGACGGCAGCAACAACCATAAGGAGATCTGCCGAAAAACATATATACTCACTAACTGAAAATAACAAATGGAATGCAAAACCTAAGCGATAATAGCGTTTATCTAACCGCTTTTGAATAACATATCACAATGTACTATGACAATGAAATAAATCAGTATTTGTCCCATGTTTTTGTCATTCAGAATTTCTAAGTGAAACTGCATACAGATATTCATCTCAATCAAATACAGAAAGCAAAATGTTGGAAAATCAGCTGGACTGAAATCTGCTTCTAGAACTAAATTATTCTTAATGAATCAGGCAAATTTTCAATATAAGTTCACGAGCATGCTTTTCGTAACTTGGGAGGATGATGGTAACAAGAAGTCACAAATAGTACAAAACAGAAATATCCTAGTTCCTAGATATTTTGGTTCTGTAACGACATATATAAAGCATCATTTTCCTTCTCCAATCGCTGTTTTAATTTGTGATGGAAAATTATGTTAAAATTGAGTATATAAAACATTCAAATTGGCTTTCAATATGGAATTTCAAGTGCGATAGTTTGAATTTTAAGTTTTAGTCCAAATGTCCATTTACCTTCGGAAAGGACTCATAACATGGTTTTTAGATAACAGATGCTAAGTAACATAACGTTTGTTAAATAGCAGTTAATGCTTATTAGTTAGTTGCAATTTTAGTAAAAGCAGACAATGTTAATATGTATTTCTTTGTAACATTTTGCAATTTTTTGCATAGCCATAGGCTGTCACTGTTACATTATGCCTGTGAAATTCCATTCCATAGATCGCTATACACAACCATGCTTATAAAAGAGCAAAGACAATATGTTTCAACCAAATCATGAAGAGGTGCATTTTAAAATGACACCTATTTCATAGATTTCAAATTCACCCAACAAGCAATAGCATCAAAATTCATGAGTTAATCTCGACAAGTGAATCTATTAAACAAAAGAAGGTTTATAGATTTATAAAGCTAATACGTTCGATTTTTTTTCCCTCATTTCAAATCCCGAAATATCAGAACACAACCTCAGAATTTCAAGTAATGCATCTTGTCAGAGGCAACAGAATTAGGGGAAAAAAAAAATTACATTAGAGAGTATGTATGCTGATACTATATCTTAATTAACTGTTATTTGATTAGTTCAGCTCTCATTTCTCTGTTTTGCAAAATAATCATTTGTAACGGGATCTTTTATAAAGCATTGACAAGCATAAGCACAAGGAATGTAGATTGTGATATGCATCAAGTGCATTATGAATTTCCATGATTGTAGAAGATGTCAATAAATATTGATATTCCAGTGATTAACTATAGCCCTCAATTTTCCATAATAATGTGCACTGCAGCAGCTTTTTCTTCATTGGTCATATGAACAATGAAAACAAAGCTACATCACCATAGTTTTGATGCCTTTTTACAGAATAGCAAGAAACTGCCCAAAATAATTGATGTTTTTTCTTCCAAGGGCATGTGCTCATTTGCCTCAAGATCAAACTGAGATAGTCTATGTGGATATTTTCTTCAATGTTATCAAGGAACACACATTGTAGAAACAAAAAGATACATATTAGCTGGAAATATCTCACCTATAAGCACATCCTCTGTAATTGCAGCATACTTAATGTGGAATCAGGTATGGGTGCAAAATGATATGAAATAAGAGATGCACTATGTTCAGGAGGAAATAAAGCGTGTAGATCTAATTTCTAAACACAATTTACGTAATTTGTCACAAAATCATTTTAATTAAAGTGACATGCAACCAAACCTGTCACAGTAATTGAACTGGACTGATAATCACAATCTTCTTGGTCCAGCAAGATTTGTCGAAGAGCAGCATTTCCTCTATCAACAACTAACAGGGAGCATGTGGAGTGAACATATACAACATCAAAATCAGTAGAGAATTTTGCATCTTCACTAGGTCCATCTCTGTAGCCTGCAACATTTGATTTCCCACCAGCAATGGTTGTCACACCTGCAGAAAATTTGCCCATCAACATTTTATGTTTAAATAATTTAACATTGAGGAAGTTCCAATAGTTCTGATATAAAAAAAAAAAAAAATTACCAAAATTGTTTAGATATATGTAAATAGGTACATTTTTTTTATGTGTGGTTCAACTGCATTATCCTTTTGAAGAAAATAAAGGTTGATTGACACATAGATGTTCAAAACCTAGTGTCTCAACAAAATGTGCATACCAGCATCTCCTATCTTTCTGATGGCAAGATTCAAGGTATCAGCAACATACACATTCCCTTTATGATCCATGGTTACACCTTTAGGTTGATTAAAACGAGCTTCATTTGGTTTTCCATCCACATGCCCAGTATAACCCTGAAATGACCCAGCCACAAGTCTTGCCTTACTGTCTGCAAGAATAGAAAATAGAGCTGTAATGCATGATCCCTAAAAAAAAACCCATTAACTCCACAAGTATATCCAATATGTTCCATTCAGTTCACCAAGTCTATAATTCCCTTTCCTCATCAAGTAGAGAAAGGGCACCATATGCATCAAGAATGGTCGTCGCGTTTTTTGAGCTATGAAGCATAGGTATCAGTAGTTCTGGAAGCAAAATTCATGTTATAGATGCATATCAAGAGGTAGTATAACTTTTTGTTAATAAAATTCCCCTTGAGTAGCATCTGGCTACTAGATTTAAATGCAAAATGGACTTGTATTGAAGCTATAACAGAGAAACATAGAACTCTGCATCTCTTTTTTCTTGTAGGAAAAGCCAATCACGAATCAATCTAGATCACATTCCATTCTCAACAAGAGTCAAATTATGCATATATCGACCTGGTATAGTTTCTGCACACTTATTTACTTAAATAAACCAATTAGTAAATTCAGGCCAGTTACACATTAATGAATTACTATAACGATTTTAGGCACATTTTTTTGACCATATAAACACAGCATGAAAACCAATAAAAGAATAGGGGGAGGGAAGGAAAAGAGTAAGCATACATTGGGACAATGGTGGAGTAATTTTAACAATGTTGCTATTAACATCATCGACAGCATATAGTTCACCATCCCCTGAGACACGGATTTTGTAAGGAACCACTCCAATTTCATTTTCTTCCACAATAGTCTCAACTAAGTACCCATCTTCAAATTGAAGAACATTCCCATCTGCTTAAAAACAACAACCACATGATAAATTTCAAATAACTTGATCATAAAACAGGATTTAAAAAAGAAAAGGAAATAAAAGAAAAACTGGCAGATAATAGCAATCAAACAACCTGATTGGGGTGTTTTGGAAGATGATCTAGCAGTCCATTTGAGCAGAGAAGTTAAGTGCTTAATTAATGGCCCTGAGTACCCAAAATCCAATAAATAAATAAATCAAATATAGGCGCGAATGATTTGGGGGGGAGGGAGGAGAAATAAGGAATGCCCATTAAGCAACTAGATCATAACAAAATATGAACATAATGTTACAACAATTTAAGAGAAAAAACAGATTGATTGTTTTAGCCTGTGGCAAACAGTGAGTGAAAAATGTAGAAAAATACAAATGGACTCCTATAAATTACAATTATTAAAGCAAAAACAAGTGAATACAAGTAAGGAAATAAGCACACCACTTTCTGAACAGATCAATAGAATATTTATATAAAGGAAGAGAAACCTGCAGGAGCAGCATGAGCTTGAAATTGGAAAGTATAAGAAGCAAGCACAAGTGTTACTACAGAGGCAAAATATAGATGGGATCTTCTCATAGCTCTTCCCAAACAACGCCAAACTCTATGAAGAGTGATATTTTCAAGCAAGGGGGCAGACAGTAGTTTTGGCACCAGCAGTACATTTTTTCGAGTACAGTGCACTTGGTGGTCTGGAAGCAGCAAGAGAAGAGGCAAAAGCAGCTTTTCTCTATTTACAATTGCACATACGTTTTCCTTTTTCTTTTTGTTTTTTGTTTTTCTTAAAATAATAAAAGCGGGATCAATTTTCGCGTAACGAAAGGATACAAAGGTTTTAAAAAAATTTAAAAAAAAAAAAACAAAAAAACAAAAGGCCGTCCAAGCGAAGCCGGTCTGAAAATTGATCAAAATCCAACCGAGAAATTAATGGGGGTAATAATTTCAGTTTGAGCTTTTTATTTTAAAGAATTTTCAATTTTTAATATAATTTATTACATTAAAATTACTAATTGACCCACTATAAATGAATATATATTTTATATACAGGTAATTACTATAAATTGTGCTAAATCATTTTTCCAATTTACATTGTCACACTAAAAAGTTACGTGATGGAATGTTATAGATTGCTGTTCAACTAATGTGAAATAACTATCATTGCCTTCTTATTTTTATAAAAGGATAAACCGAGACTGATGCAAAGAACACTAAATACTACAATCCGTTTGTTTTTAAATCTATTACTTTCTTTAAAATTTCAAAAAGTTTCCTTTTTTTTTTATTATTTTTGGATTTTTCTGACATTGTACTGATTGGGATGAGTAAACTACAATCCTAGATGGGTATTGTTGTTAAGGAAAAGAGTGTTAATGGAATAAAAAGAAAAAAAAAAGTGATAATTGTACAATAAAGTTTGCTAAACCGCAATATTGAGGTGCTGCAATTCTGAAAAATTGTAAGAATATGCTTCTTCCTTGTTTTAAAAAAAAGGTTTATGTTGAAAAATGGCGTAGGTAGTCTTAATTGAAGAACACATACAAATTTTACTATTACTCTCTTGTCGATGAGTATTCTAAGATATTTGGTTGCAATTATCATATAATATTATTTATAATATGGAAAGGAATCCTTTAGTGATCCTAGCAAAACTTGGCATTATGCATATAGTATAAAGTGTCGTTTTAAGTGATATCTGCAAATTAAAATAGTATAAATATGAATCTATTGTTAATTATTTCAATATAGATGTTGATGGCTAAGGAACACACTTTATCTTTCAATTATTTGTGAATCCTCATATATATATATATATATA
>CATIWR010675554.1:0-21110 GCA_949677035.1 Omphalea diandra | reverse complement strand
GTTTCTGATGTTGGAAAACGTGTCAGTTGAAGAAACTATGTGGGGTTCAACGTGGAACCCATATATCTGATCCTCTTTTGCTTCACTGCTGTGTAGATACGCGCCAGTTATTGGGTCCCACGCCTGTGATTGTTAATTTTGGTAATCCATGCAATTAATTGATTTTCTCCTAATCTTTTGCTGAAATGTAAGACAATTAACTTGGTGGAATTGGGTTGCTGTTCATTAGGTATTCAATGAGCATCTCATTTGATTGGTTTTAGTTTTTGATTTGGCTTCTATTGGTGAATCCAATCATTTTTCGATTGTTTGCGACAATCCTCCGCTTGATGTTGCAAGCTAATATTATTTGCTGCTCCTTGTTCACAACATATATATATTTTTCTTTTTTTTTTTACAAAAGGAAGACGGATTAATTATATTGTTTAGGCTAAAAAATTATATTTTGTAGGGAAAACTATTTATATTAATGTATTTTATTATTTTATAGATTTATCTAATAATACAGTTATATATAAAATAACTATTTATAATTATAGCATAAATTTATAATTATATTATATATTTAAATATGTGATTACTTCATATATTCATCTAATGATTACTTGATATATTCATCTAACAATATAATGATACATAAAGTAATTAAGTATAATTATATAATAAATTTATTATTATATTCATCGATAATACACATGTTGCATAAACTATAATTTAATATATCATTTAAAATATATTAATAAATTAAAATATGTATAATATAAATAAATAATATATTTTCTAAATAGATAATATACACATACTATAATATAAATAAATAATATATTTTCTAATAGATAATATACACATACTATTTTTAGCATTATTTAATAAATTACTTATTTATAATTTCTCTTACTGTTTATAATTTTTTAAGTAGATAATTTTATAGCATGTCAATTTAATACAATTTCAATCACTCATTTATGAAATAATTAGTTTGACAAATAGAAAATTGCCATCTCAAATAAACTCTAAATTTAACATATGGTAAAATATTTCTTAAACAAACTTTGAGACCGAAATTAATTTTATATACTGATTAGTTATTTTTCTCAAACACAAAGATATTAATATATTTATTTAATATAAATATAGTTATTTTGCTAATATGTATATATTCAGTATAAATATTTTGTTTATTTTATAATTTCTTAAATCATTTTTTAATTATTTCATGCATATACTGTTAATGATTCAATTAAACTGAGATTGGTTCAAGTGATAAACACTTGCAGATAATTGCATGTAAAAATTATTAGTACCACTTTCAAGTTCATTACTCCAGCTAGCACCAAAAAGCAAGCATATTTTGATTAAATTTCAATTTTTTTCCACTCCTTTTAAAATAAAAAAAAAAAAAACAAATAAGGAAGAAACGAGGAGAAAAACAAATTAAGCCACTGAAACTTTCATGCAGGTTGAGAGAACCACACTCCAAAAATTAGATTACGTTGATTACCCAATTTAATATTTAAATACTTATTTATTTAAATTTGTTTAATAACTCATTTATCTATTATTTAAAAAGTTAGTTAGTTAAAATTTTCTTAAAATAATAAGTAATTTAAAATTATCACTTAACACACTTAGCTAATAAATATTAAAATATTTTTTTTTATCAATATAACTTATATGACTTATATACCCTTAATAAATCAATAAACTCTTATCTAAAAATAAACTTCACCTAATATCTATTCAATAATTATAATTATCAAATAGATTAATTATATTCAACAATTAATTTTTAAGTTATACCAAATAACTATATAGTTAAAAACTTTCAACACTTAAATCATTCAGTATTTAAAATTCTGCTATTTAATTTTCAGTTTTACCTAGTAACATTGTAATCATTAAGGTGGAACGTTCTCGATAACTTTTGCTTTTTTAAAAAATTTTAATATGGTCAACTTTAATATTAATTGTTATGAACTTTGAGAAAATTATATCCTAAAAATTAGATATTAAGATGAAAGAATTTAAGTTTATATAAATCCTAACATTAACTTTTTGTCTATTTTATTTTTTGGACTTTTAGTTAGTGACATTAAGGTCTAGTTTTATATGAGTTTGATTTTTATTTTTTAACTTAATAAAATTAAATTTATAAATTTTAATTTTTATAATTATTTATTTTTGTGGAGAATATGTGTTTCTTTTATGAAAATTTTGTTTTTCTTAACTTTTGTCTATTTTATTTTTTGGACTTTTAGTTACTGACATTAAGGACTAGTTTTATATGAGTTTTTTTTTATCTTAATAAAATTTAAATTTATAAATTTAAATTTTTATAATTGTTTATTTTTGTGGAGAATATGCGTTTTTTTATGAAAATTTTGTTTTTCTTTCATCGAAGTGTTCATAGATTTTTCAAGAGATTCTTTAATCCTTTACTTTTAAAAAATTTGTGATTTTTGGGTAATTTATTATTGTTTTCCTCATTGAACTTATTCAAAAGATTTGAAACATAACATATAATCGATACTATTAGCAAGTGAAATACATTTACCATTAAATTCCAAGTTATAAAACTCTATTAAATATAGTTAAAAATTTTTAGAAAAAATATTTTTATATTTTTAATTATAATAATAGATGTTATGTTATATTGTATTAAATTTATTATATGAATGAAAATTTTATATTTTAAAAAAAGAAAAATTAAGGTTTAGTTTTTGCCGGAGTTGGCAGGCTGCCTTCACCCATTGCTTTTTATTATTATTATTATTATTTTTGAGCAAACCTTCACCCATTGCTAGTCCTATAGATCTTGATGGTATGGGCCACGTGCAATATTGATGGGGTTGCACAAGGTCCTTAACCTCTAAATACAAAATATCATATAAAAATAAAATTATTATTTTTTATACTTATATAAATAAATATTTATTCAAAATTATTATATATAATTAATTTTTAATTTTAAAATTACATTAAATAATTTTATCAAATATTGAATAATTATTTTATTTATGCAGTATTTTAAAAATAATATATATAGCTTTAATATAATATGAATTGTATATTAAAACACAAAATTTTAATCAGATAATATGTAAGTATGATTTGTTTTTAAAGTATGTGTTTTTTAATTTTGCAAAATAAATTAAAATTTTAAAAACTAAACAAACGAAATTAATATAAAATCTACATAAATTAACGACTAATTTAATTAATAAACTCATATTATTATTAAAAAGGATACTTTGCTGATGTTATGTGTTGCAAGTATATATATTAATCATTATTTTTCTGATTCACAGTAATCAATTTTTTGGGCATCTGAAATTAATTCAAATATTTTGTGTGTGTGTGTATATATATATATTAAATTCTATTAAATTGATAAAATTTATAAATAAACAGTAAACTAATAATGATATCAATTACAAAGTTATAAAATTAAAATACAAAGTAGTTAGATTATTAATTCAAAAATTAAATCTTTAAATCATAGATGAGAATATTTACAAATAATTTTTTCATGAAATTTATTTATAATTTCATATGAATTTACATTAATATTAGTTTGGTTCAATTTTAACTTAAAATTCATTTTATTTACAAATTAATTTCTTATAGAAATCATTTACAAATGAATTTCTATATTTGATATATTACAAAATAAAAATAAATTCATTTAAAATGAAATGAAATTTATGTTTAATTTAAGTCAGAATTCAATAAAATATTTTATTTTATAATAATATCCTTATATTATTTTAAAAAAATTTTACAAATGTAAAAAAATATAAAAGAGAGAGAAGAAAGAATGAGGAGAAAGAAGGAAAAAAATGAAAAAATATTTTAACTAAATGTATTTTATATAATGAAAGAAGACTTTACAACTTTAAAATTTATTTGTAAATTTTATCAACTTTGATAGTATTTATTTTAGTTATAAGTAATTCTAAAAATTTAATAAAATAGAATTTTTAATGAATTTTTATTTATATTAAACACATAAAATATAGATTTATAAATAAATTTTATAAAATTATATAATTGATTTATATAGAGTGCAAATAAAGAATACATCGAACACTGATTCTTTGTTATTGGAAATTGATGGTTTGTCGCTTCCATATCTCTGCTTTGCTACAAGTTAATGGAATTTGGAGGTATACGAAACGTGCAAACTAACAGTTGCAGCTCAGCACACCGATTCAGTGTACAATATCAAGGTTACATTCTCGTGGACCCCAAAAGGTTATTCAATGTCAAGTAGGGTTTGGTTCCAAAAAAAAAAAACAAAAAATGTCAAGTAGGCTGGACGTCTCGTCCTTATCAAGAATTTATTCAGACAGGGCGAAGATTCTCCATCCGGCAGCTTCTATAGATGAGTATCAATGTTTTCAATGGATAAAGATTGAATCAGTTAATTTATTAATTTTCAATTTTATCAATTCGATTGATTTAATTAATTTAATTTATTAAAATATTTTTTATTTTTTTAAAAAATATAAATATTTTTTAAAAATATTTAAAATATATATATAAAATAAAAACTAATATAATATAGTAATAAAAATTATTTTAAAAAATTAAATCTAGAGTAAAATAGTATAATTTTAAATTTTATTAAATTTTTTCGTAAAATAATATAGTTTTAGATTTAATTTGTTTGATTTAATTTAATTTCTGATTTTAGGCATATTCCTTAAATTTAACTGATTTATTCTAATTTTTATTGATTTTAAATGTATAATTTTTTATATTTGAACTAAACCGAACTAAATGTCATAACTTCTCCTCTTCTTGCCTCTGTGTGTCCATTTGGGGTATCAAGTGCGGTGGCTATGATAGACAAATAAATTCGAATAATCAATTTAAATTTGAGAAATTATTGTCAAAATTGAAGAATTATTGATTTAATTTAATCGAATTAAGATCAAAATTTTTAAATTAAATTAGAATGTTAAATTTTAAAATTCGTTGGATATATATGTTTTATATGTATAAATTATAAACATACCTTTTTTATAGAAATATTAGTGTATAGTATAAAACATTTTAATGATATTATTTAATATTCAAAAAATTTAAAATAATTTAAAACTGACTGAGAAATAGAAAAAAAAAAAAAAAAAAAAAAAGAGGATTCCTTGCGAGGTGAAGAATCTCTATTAAAAAGAAAATGGGAAAAAAAAATTGTTTGCACAGAAAATAGAGAATAATTCTTTCCCATCCACCTTGTTGCCATTCCTAATATCAAGACTACATTACCAATAATTCCTATTCTGAGAACCGTATATACTATACACAGTCATAACTATGCACAATCTTAATCGGACAACAATAACATATCGGTGCACAAATGAAATAATTAAATACATCAATCAACACAGAAGGCATGAAATTATATATATATATTGAAAGAAGAAGACATGAAAATATTATGAACTACGTAGAAAAAAGTAGAACATTCATGTACTGTCACTGAATCTGAAATTTTTTTGTTATAATACTAAGCATTGGAGACAACTTTAATTCTACATATTTACCACCATATATACTAAGATTTTATTGGTGAAAAAAAAAAATAGCGGCCGAATTTCAAAATTCTCAATTTGAGAATTATATCCAAATCAAATTGTATCAATTTTTTCAATGAGAATAATATTAAAGATTTTATATTATCTGAATTGAAAATTAGATCGAATTGTATTATAATTATTTTGAATTAAAATTGAATATATATAATTAAATAAATATTTTAATTATTAATTTTACTAGTTAACCTACTTAATTAGTATATACCATTAATAATTACTAATACTAACTAATAATGAAATTATTTAGTAGTCATTAGTTGTAAATTAATAGTAAATATTAATAATATATTAAAATTCAATAACTAATATATAAGTTATAATTAATTTTTATAAAATTAATTCAAAATAATATATTAAAATTCAATAACTAATATATAAGTTATAATTAATTTTTATAAAATTAATTCAAATTATTAAAGTGAGAAATTCAAATATAAAATAATTACTACTCATAATAATTAATAATTAAACTACTTATTAATTATTAATTGTAAATTATTAATAAGAATTGGCAATAATTTTCAATTTAATATTTATTATTAGTTATTTTTTTATTAAATTATTACTTGTTTATTTTAGTTTTGAATGATTAAAGTGAAATATATAAAATTTATTTTATTTCAGTTCTTAAACATTAAAGAAATTTTAATTTTTAATAATATGAAAATTAGAGATTAAAAATTAAAATAACTAAGTACTCAAATTAATATCGAATTAAATATATCCGTCTCAAAAAATTGAAAAATTAAATTAAATCGTTCGAATTTGACATAAAACTAAATTAAATTGAATCAAAAATTCAAAATAATATTGATTCTCTATTTTTAAAAATTTCAAAATTTCAATCTAATTTTAAAGATTCACGAATCCCTAACTAAAATCCAACTATACTCTCCTAAAATAAAAATTAATATCATAGTGAGATTGAAAAGTTTATAACTTTCTGGTTTGTGTGCACTGAGAATACAAAAACAAAATCCAAAACATGCACCAAAATTAACCCACAACACAACCCCCTTGTATCTTCTTGTCCTACTTTATCTCCAGTGCAAGGAACAGTTACTTTGTCATTTTGCTCTTCAAATTTCCACTTTAAATACCAAAACGTTCTACTTGAAGCTGTATGTCCTCTATTCTTTTTTTTTTAAAAAAAAAAAAGTTGTCCTAAACAACCTGAACGTAAATAATGGAAATGACAAGCTATAATAATGACCACAACCAATCAGAAAGGTGCTTCCTAGATTGGATGAAACTCCAGCAAGTAGATGTAGCCGAGCTCCAGCAGGCCCTGGCCCCAAGCGAGAGACCTGATGATAGTGAGCTCACCCAGCTAGCCGAGAAAAGCATCAAGCATTTTCAAGATTATATGGACCAGCGTATCCAACTTGCACGCAGCGATGTATCGGCCTACTTTGCACCTCCGTGGACCTCTTCCTTGGAGAATTCCTTGCTCTGGCTAGCTGGCTGTAGACCCTCTATTTATATCAGGCTCGTATACTCACTGTGTGGGTCACAGATTGAGTCGCATCTCACAGAATACCTTCAGGTATATATAGTGAAATACATAATAAAATACATTTGTAGTTCATTGTTATTAGTAAAGGGTTGTTGGCTTTTGTTCATATGTTTCCTCTTGAGGTGTCAAAATTAATAAATTTATTAAAAAATTTCTTTGCATATTTATACTCAGAGATATGTCCCTAGAAACTAATCAATTAGATTATGATTACATCAGGGCACAAGGACAGGGAATCTTGGTGAGCTATCATCGAGCCAGCTCAGTATGGTAAATGATTTACATTCCAAGGTTATCAAGCAAGAAGAGAAATTGACAACGCAGTTGGCTAGTTTGCAAGAAGATATTGCTGATGCGCCCATCTCTGTGGTCGCAAAGCGACAGAACCAGGCAGTTGACTGCAATGAGAAAGTGGATCAGGCACTCGAAGATCATGATGAGGCTATGTTTGGTATCCTACAGGAGGCTGATAACTTGAGGTTGAGCACGCTTAAGGAGTTGATTAGCATTTTAACCCCGGTTCAGGCTGTTGATTATCTAGCTGCTGGCAAGATGCTTCACCTCTGCATTCATGAGTGGGGTAAAAGAAGGGATCTTATGCATGGTAGAAGCAACTATTAATCTAAGATCTGCCATGTTATCCAAGGGGTGTGGCCATTTTCCTATAGATAGGTGTCTAGTGTTTTTCAAGTGTACTTTTTTTTTTTTCAAGGATAAAATCACATGAAGAATATCTTCTTCTTTTTTTTTTTTTTTTCCTTCTCAAGGATAAAATCACATGAGGAATATATAACTGGTGGACAGTTTGCAGAAAGAGAGGGAAAAGAAAAGGAGAACGAACGTATTTGTGTGTCTAGTTAGAAAGATATTAGGCCGTTTCTCACGTACGGAAAATTACCCACCTGTCTCACTCTTTAAAAATTAATAAAATGAGTATTTATATAAACCACTAGAAGTTTGTGCAAACTTTCGATCTAAATCTTTTGAAATATATATATATATATATATATATATATATATATTGCAATCGAGTAAAAATATTAAACAACAGTCAATATATATTGCTTGTGTATGATAAAAGATGTTGGCTAATGGTGCACATGTATTCTACATCTCTTATTTCGTCTTTAGCTTTTTTTTAGCTATATGATATCTATTAATTTCAGAAACTCTACGATGGTATTTTAAAAAAATCAACACATTGTATAAAGTTTCTATTCGCCAACCATCTAGCAAAAGATAAACACCGTGAACTAAAATTAAAACCTGAGGCGTGCAGAATGTACTTTTCTTAAGGATTATTTATCCTTTAAGATTCAACAAACATTTTGCTCAGATAACAGAAATAATAAATAAGATTAACCCAATAATGGGAAAGAAGGAAAGAGAAGTTTTTTATATTGAATATATAAACCAAGCAGTGGCATACCTAATAAAAAAAATAGTAATATTAATTAATGGTAAAGACTATAATGTCACTTACGTTATTATATTATAATATCATAATTAATAATTTACCATTAGATTAGATAAAAGTTATTATTCATTATTGAATTAAATAAAATTATATACCGTTAGATTAGATAAAAGTAATTATTTATCATTAGATTGGATGACGTTATTTGACAGTATTATGAAATTTATCGCTGTAAAATTCATCTTAATTCATACAAGAAAATTCGTATGTTTTAAATAGTGATTAGGATATAAGTTTTCAATTGAAAATATGATTATAGAAAATGATAGGTTTTAAGAATTGAAATTATAATTATTAATATTTAAAAAATATAGCTTAAACCATGCCACAAGTTATATTATGTCGAGAATCAACCGATTTATACTAGATTTTAACTTTTTGGTTTATTTGTGTACAAAATCATCTTCTTGTCTTACTTTTCGCAAGCCTAATAGGATGAATTTCAATATAAACTATGAAAAATTTTTGCAAGTTTTCCATATGAGATTGAGTTTTTAAGAAATAGTCTTTTATATAGAATTAATCTCCATATATTTTTACAAAAAACTTAAAAAATTTTGCTAGGTTTAATTATGAGTGCTAACGCTTGGATTTTAGTGTCATTTAGACTATAAATTAGACGATAAAAGAATAAACATAATTTACAGAGTTATGATGAAATGTTTAGTTTCGATAGGCCAAAGATTTTTTATTGTAAATTAAAATCTTACTAGTCATACAATACCTTGTAATTCTTACTATTCAACACTATTTTGTGCAAATAGGTCATGTGCGTGTCTAATAATTCATGAGTGCTTTATAGACTATACTACAATCTCATTGGAGTGGCCCTACTCTTAATATTTTTTAAATTAGACCGATCAATGTACTGATCAACTAGTCGATTTTCGGTTTGATCAATTCGATCGATCCAATCCGATTAGTTCAATTCAATTAGTTTAATAATAAATAAAATTCAAAAGTATTACTAAAATAGCTTTAAAAAATTAGCAAACATTTTTACATATAACAATTAAAAATAAAAAAAAAATCATATAGGTGATTTCATCAAATGTATATTACAGTTAAATATACTACCTGTAAAATTTTCTAGTTCATCCTCTCATTCATTATAGTCTAGCACTACTCACACTCCAATAAAAAATAAAATCTATTTAATGCTAGTGTTATTAATAAAGTGGTTTTGTTATTACCTATTGATCCTTACTCATGGGGTTGCCAATCAAAAAGATTGAGTTACCCTCACTATGAATAGCTTAATCTAACTTAAGTTTCATTCCCTTGATGTTATATTAATTAATTTTCTTTCTAAATGTTTAGTTAGAGAATTGGCTAAATTCACATCTAGCTTCACATAATCAGTAGATATAATTTCATTTTTCAATAGCTACTTAACTACGTCATGTGTCTCAGATGAATATGTCTATTTTTACCATTGAACGTCTTTTTCTTTGCAATGATAATTATTGTGTGGCAATTACAATGCGTAAATACAAAAGATATAAGTTTTGTCTCCAATAAAATATTTACTAAAGAATTGCTCAACCACTCAGCTTCATTACTAGCCAACTCCAAAGCTACAAACTTTAACTCTATGATAGATTTTACATTAATAGTTTATTTAGTTGATCACTAAGTAACTGTATCACCATCAAGGGAAAATGAATTTTGTTTCATACAAATCTAAAGTCTAGTTAGCATCACTATATTCTTTTAATGTCCAATAGGAAATCTATTATATAAAATTCTATAATTTATGGTACCTCACAAATATTTCATTAATCTAACTAATACAATACAATGATTGTGCTTGAAAATATGTGTATACCTGCTCAATCTACACACGCAATAAGCTATATTAGGAAAAAAGGTCATCAAATACATTAGATTTCCAATAAACTGTACATATTCAAATTGAGCCACAAATCACCTCGATTTTTCTCTATTTAAGTGTTAGCATCATATAACTCATAGTTATGACATCAAAATGTCCAAACTTCTTAACAAGTTTCTGTACATTATGTTCTTGTGATAGTTTTACACTATCATCCTTATGAGTATGAGGCAAAAATGATACTTGCTTCACCCAAATATTTGCATGTCAAATTTAAAAACAAGAAAACATTTTGTTTGTGCACTATGTCAAGATTAGTACCAAAAATAAGTATGTTACCCACATATAAATAAATATTCACCATCAAGATGTTTATTATTAGACATTTATTCACTTCAACGAAGAAAAAATCGCAATATAGTAAAACTTTGTTAAACTTCACACGCCACTATTTAGGTGCTTATTTCAAGCCATATAAGAGTTTTAATAATTTGCTATATAATCATATCTAGATGATGGTAATCAATTTGTGAAATTGAATGAAAAGAAGAGGTTTCAAGGTATGAGAAAAACATTGTCACGAATGAAGTGATCAATCAAGTTGTGAACTTAAAATATAGAAATGAGAGATATAGACTACTGTAATAATAATTTGTAATTAGAGTGTGCAAATTTTTTAATTATTAAGAGATAAAGATAGAACAATAATAAAAAAAAATTTGAGATGAGATTATGAGATAATTTTAGTGGACAAAGGAGTAAAGAGTTCTTAAAGAAATAATCAACGTGTGAGGATTTTTTTTCTCTCTTTCTTACAGCTAAATACGTGCACATGGACAACTTTTAAATTTATTGTTAACTTAACTAAACTTAAAATAAAAGATAAAAACTAATTAAAGTTAAAAATTAATTTTATTATTGATTTCATTTTTCTAAATTAAGGAAGCAAATTATTTTTTATGCCTTCTTTCTTTATTGAGTTGCATCCACCCGTTTGCTTAAATGGTATAGCACCATTCAAATTTCAACTATTTATATATGGATTTTTTAAAAATATTTTTTTAGTAAATTCAATCATGAGATTTAAATTCAAAATTTTGTAGTAATAAAAAAGAATTTAATATCACTAAATAAAAATTATTTAAAAAAGAAAAATATTTTGTTATAAACTAGAAAAAGAAAAGACAATAAAAATAATATGCCACTATTTAGGTGCTTATTTCAAGCCATTATAGTAGAATTTCTCATTTTCTAAAAAAATAATTAAACAATAAATAAATTATTTTTAAAAAATATTTTTCTCAAAACATATTTTTGTTGGACATAATTTCACCTAGCATTTTCATAAATTGAAAAGTGTCAAAATTTTATTAGATTGATTGAAGAGAGACTTTTAGAGTGCCTCATATTTAAGTGTCTTAAATTTTTTTTTAGTGCTTTGATTTTTTATTCAATTAACAAATATTATGTAGATTTGGATAAATGATTTAATTAACTATAGCAATCAGTTATTATGAGTCACTAATTATTGTAACATATTATTATATATAATCAATTATTGTAACAAATTATTAAAAATAATATTTTAATATGATTTTTAATGATAAATATAAATTATAAAAATAACAACTTAATTAAAATGCTAATATATATATATGATAGAGAGAATATATAATAGTGTGTTCAATTAATTTTTAATTTGAATATATATTTTATAATTTATATTTAAATTATGAATTTATTAGATAATTTTTGTAAGAAACTACTTTTAAAATATAAAAAAATATGCAATATGTGTCAATTAAATCCCAAAAAATATAAATTATAAATCATATGATATAATTGAATATTTTCATATAAAGTTATACTGATAAAATATAGTTTATTTTTTTATATATTGACTTATTTAGTTATATTCATTAATAATATTTTTATTTATTAGATTGAAAGCATTACATATCATTAATTGTAATATATATCTTTAAATAATTTTTATCTTAATATATAACTTTATCAATATAGTATGTGGAAAACTATGAACTATATGAATTTTTTTATATTACGTAAAAAATATATAGTTTACATATAAAATCTCAAAAATTTTATATAATATTTATTACAATATGTAATTTTATATGTTTTCTATTTATCTCTTTAGATATTATATAATAAATTAAAAAATTTATGGATTGTTGGTTACAATATGTAACTCTGATTTATTTTTATATCAATATGTAATTTTAATAATCTAATATGTAAAAACTCATTATATATATATATATATAATTCTTTTTATGTTATGTAAAAAGATAATACAAATTACATATAAAACTTAACATTGTTATATAAAATGCATAGCAATATTTATTTTTTTATACGTTTACTAGTTACGTTTATAGATAATTTAATTATATGTTGAATTGAAAAGAATTATATATTGTTAATTGTAATACGTAACTTTAAATTATTTTTATTTCAGTATTAACTTTATTAATATAATATGTAGAAGGTTATCAAATATATATAACTGTTTTTATATTATGTAAAGAGATGTACAAGTTATAAGTAAAACTTATATAAATAAAATCTATAGCAATATGTAATTTTTTTATATATATTTACTAGTTATGTTTATGAATTATTTAGTTACACTTTGAATTAAAAAAATTTACATATTGATGACTATAATATAACTATAATATGTAGTTTTCAATTATTTTTATATCAATATAACATATAAAAGATTATCAAATATATTTAATTTTTTTTATATCACGTAAAGAAATGTACAAGTCACATATAAAATTTAATAATATTATATAAAATTTATAGTAATATGTAATTACTAATTACATTTATAGATCATTAATTACATTTTAAATTGAAATAATTTATATATTATTATTATAATATATAATTTTGAATTATGTTTATATCTATATATAATTTTATCAATATAATATAATATGTAAAAGGTTATCAAATTATATATAACTATTTTTTAATTATATAAAAAATGTATAATTTACATATAAAATTTTATAATATTATATAAAATTTATTAGAGTCGTTGAAATTATAGTGTTTCTAAGACAATGTAGAAATCACCATGATTGAAGACATGGAATAATGGAAATAGTTGCAATTTATCGAATAATTTATTAGCTGATGCTTCTCACAATTTATGCAGCTATAGGTAGTGCAGGGAAACTATGCCTGAACCACGAAGAATTGTGCGGAAGAGGATCCTTCATCCTTCAGTCCAAACCCTTCACGTCTCCATTCTCCTCCAAAATTTCCATACTCCAATGTATGCAAATGCACATTAGTCTGTGTCATATATGCCAAGACGCACTCACGTGCTATGAACTGCCTTTCTATTCGTTTTGAACATTCTAATAATATTTGGTTTTGCTCCACCCACGTGTCACTAACTTTTTATTTGAAAAGAGATAAAATAAAAAAAGAAAATTATAGCTTTTCATTGGTTAAAAATGAAAAGAAAATAAAAAAAGATGAAAAATAACTCTTTTTTTTTTTTATTTCCTTTGTCTCAAACAAAGAGAAAATATGATAATTTAAGAGAATTACTATGAATTTACTTCTTTTACCTTTGATATTGAAGAGTTAAAATAAATTTTTTTCTTCTTTCTTCTTTATCTAAATATGAGAAGAAAATTTTATTTTTTCATTTCTTTTTTTTCAAACATGAAAAAATAAATACAAAAATAAAATTAATTTTTTTTTATTTTCTTTCCTTTTTAAATAATTTCCTCAATATAGGGTAAAATTGATTGCAAATTAAAAGAATTAAGAGCATTAAACAGCAGAAGAAACAAGTACTCGAAAAATTCTATAAATGATGAAAAAAATTTTGCATTTAAAAAATTAAAGTTCAATATGATTTAGTATGATTATAGTTGTCATGTTTTATTTTCTAAATTTTTTTTACAAATATAAAAAAATTAAAATGATAAAATTTTGTATTTAAAAATAAAATAATCAAAATTTATATTTAAGTTTGAAAAAAGTAATAAAATAATGTTAAACATATCCTAGAAAGAATAAAATTGATTGATGCGATGGAAGTGATCTCTGTCACATTAAAGAGCAAAAGAAACAAAGTGATATTTATGCACAATCTTCCTCTTATCCAAAAACAAAAATTATGTACAATCTTCAATATGTGGACCAATTTCCTTATAGGAACAAAATTTTTATTTTTATTATGTATGAGTATGATGTTCTCAAATTAATTTATATACCGATTGAGGTTAAATTATTATAATAATTTCGAAGATGAATTCCTCATATTGATCTGTTGAATTTGAAAAATATATATAATTTTTTTAAATGATTAGTTCAACAATTGAATCCAAACACAAAACAGAGGAGCAATTTCCTCTTAACTATTTGGCTATCCTTTGGGTTAAAGAATGAGATTTTTAAGTCTTAGGTGATGTAGGATTGGTATCTTGTCACTGCCAAGAACCATACCATTATGTGCATTATTTTATGGGTCGAAATTTATGGAGGGGTCCGTTTGTCCTCTACCACCACCTTGGATCTTACTGTAGATACACTTCTCTTTCCATATCAAGGATTTCCTCATTTGTCGCTATTATGGGCCTTACGGATCAACTGGTTAAAGCCATCCACAAACTTCATTTCATTGGTGATGAAGCGTCCGGTCCAGAATCCATAGTTGCTTTGGTTTGTTTATACTACGTGGATGTCGTACAGATTTTTATAGTTTTTCTTTTTTCAATAGAATTGAAAATTAACAGGGAGAGGTTATTAAAATTCAAAACTGTGACCTTAGACTACATCAAATGGAACACAAAGTGTACTTATTAACCATATGATCTTTAACTAGAAGTATATTATTATACGCTCCTCAATTTGTTTTAAAACAATAAAATGATAATAAAGGGCAAAATGAACTTTAACCAAGGAGGCCAATGTCGTCCAATCTTTAATGATAGACACTAAAACTTAGATTTGCTATAGACACTAAAACGTAGATTTGCTATTTTGGTTATCTGTTAGCTAGCTGTAATTGGTTGAACAATTTGCTCTACATGCTTTGCTAGAATAGACTTATTAGTTTAATTAGTGCCTTAATTCTTTGCTCCTCTCTTTCTCTTCACAGCTAATTTATTCACCGAAAGTTTTATGAGTTTCCTTCTTCACCTCATACCCCTCTCTCCCTCCCTCATTTCCTGGAGCCCTTTAGGCCAAGGGACAAAAAAAGAGTAGCCAAAATGGATGGTGCAATCTTATGATCTTTGAACATCATTTCTTTCTTTCTTTCGCTTCTGGTGCTAAGGAAATATGCAGAAGAAAGGTGCTGTATTGATGAATCGTTATGAGGTAAGGCGATTGCTTGGACAAGGAACTTTCGCCAAGGTGTACCATGCGCGAAACCTCCAATCTGGCCTAAGCGTCGCCATTAAGATCATCGATAAAGAGAACGTTTTAAAGAGTGGTTTGGTAGATCAAATCAAGAGATAAATATCTGTTATGAGGCTTGTTAGACATACCAATTTTGTTCAACTATATGAAGTCATGGCAAGCAAGACCAAGATTTATTTTGCCATGGAATATGTTAAGGGTGGCGAGCTTTTCAACAAGGTTGTTAAGGGAAACTACAAGAAAACATTGCTAGGAAATATTTTCAACAGTTGATTGGAGCTGTTGAATTTTGCCATAGTAGAGGTGTTTACCATAGAGATATCAAGCCTGACAATCTCCTTCTTGATGAAAATGGTAACCTTAAGATTTCGGATTTCGGATTGAGTGCACTTTGGGAATCGAGAAAGCAAGATGGCCTTCTCCACACAACTTGTGGAACTCCTGCTTATGTTGCTCCTGAAGTGATTCACAAGAGAGGATATGATGGTGCTAAGGCTGATATATGGTCTTGTGGGGTTGTTCTTTTTGTTCTTTTAGCAGGTTATCTTCCATTTAGCCATCCAAATCTTATGGAAATGTACAAGAAGATCGTCAAAGGAGAGTTCAGATGTCCTAACTGGATAAACCCCGAAGCTCGAAAGCTTCTTTCGAGGATTCTTGATACCAATCCTAGTTCAAGAATCACCATGGCTAAGATAATGAACAATTCTTGGTTTAAGAAGGGATACAAAGAGGTTGAAGCCCCACCATCACCACAAGGTCAAGCAAGATGCAGTTTGCTTAAGGATGTTCATGCTGCTTTCGATTCATCATCATCATCGGATAGCAAAAGCAATCCTGAAAAAGAAGTAGCGGATGGTAGAACTCCTGTCAGGCCAACTAATTACAATGCCTTTGACATTATATCTCTATCTAAGGGATTTGATTTATCAGGATTGTTTGAAAAAGATAGTACTCAAAGATCGGAGTCAAGATTCACTAGCACAAAACCAGCATCAGCTATTTTGTCGAAATTCCACGAGATAGCAGTGATGCAGAGCTTCAGCTTTAACAAGAAAGATGGAACAGTGAAGTTGCAGGGGTGCAAAGAAGGAAGAAAAGGGCAACTCGCTATAGATGCTGAAATATTTGAAGTTACACCGGCTTTTTTTGTGGTCGAGTTGAAGAAAACATCAGGAGACACATTGGAGTATAAAGAATTCCGTGACAAGGGATTAAAGCGTTCTCTTAAAGATATAGTTTTGGCGTGGCACGGGAATGGGCAGCAGCAGCAAGTATATCCAATTAATTAGTCACCCCATGCAGAAGGTTTTTTCTTTGGATTGGAAGTTGGAGATGATTTTCTACAAGCTCCTCTTAACTGAAATGTATGTTGCAATTACACTTGCTGGTTCAATTCTTTGTCTTTTCAGTTTTTCTTCTTCTTCTTCTTCTTTTGTTTCCCCCTCCGTGCATTTGTAAATTGAAATTCTGTTAAAACAGAATAACAAATGAAAAGAATAATAAAGAAAAAAAAAACAGTGTGTCCTTGACTATCACTGAAACTTTAATGGTGGGAATTTTGGAAAGAAGTTGGTGGGATAACTTTGATCAATCCCCAATACAGAATCAGGTGCACAATCCAGGCCAATGAATTGGAAATCAAAATAGAATTGATGTATGCTATACAAATACGACACAAAGAGGTTCATCTAATTCTGGGATTGTTATTGAAGAAATGCTCTAAGGCCAACTAACCCATATATGGGATGCCAAGGATTATATATGGGTTTTTCTAAAACAGAATCGTAGATGCTAATTTGCAGGAACATATAACATTTTTCAGTTATTAAAAGTAGGCTATAGGAGGTAATGTGCTGCAACTAGCCAGATTTAATAATAATAATAATAATAATACCAAACCTTATTACCTTAATTTATCAGCTATAGTTCTAATTCTGAGACGATTATAAGGGAAATATGTGTAATTTCCACATATCATTTGTCCCAACCAAGCATAATATGCTTTTCAAAATCTAATAGGAAAAGTAAACAAGATGTAAAAAAATTGGTCCGTGATATTACTAGACTTATACTAAAGGGTAAAGCAAAACTCCAGAGTAGGATAATAACATCTATATATATATATATATAGTTCATATTGGACTGACAAATCCATGAAGTCCCAGTAAAATTATCAAAAATAATTTTCACAATTTCATAAGCACAGTCGTATTACACTTAAATCATTTAATAATTTTCTCTTTTACAGTTTTAAGTATATAATAAAGGCATAATCTAATAAACATGATGCTAAGTTACTAATATATATTATAAATGTTTCGATATATTGGAATAATTTAATTAAAAGATAAAAAAAAGAAAGAAAAACGAAAGAAAAAGAGAAGAAAGAGGAAGAATAAGGACGTCGGCTGCAAATTAAATGAATGAAAAGTGAAAACGCTTGGGCTAGAATAACACACAATTCAAATGAAAAGATAAATCACTTTTTATCAATATAACTCCAGAATCAAGCTAGTCTTACATATTCAATAAGAGCCGAATCGAGAGTCAAATTCTATATCCAAGCTCATTAAAGAATAAATAAGTACTTTCATATCTAGATTTGAGTATTTATTTTATTTTTACTTAGTTGTGGATAATTGTATTCATCTACTAATGAGATTGGCTGAATTTTAAATCTTCAAAAATAGATGGATGAATTTATTTGCTGAATTTATTTCTTTACAAAAGTATAATTAAAGTCTTAAAAATTGACAGGAAAAAGCCTTTTAAACAGAAAATTTGAATTCAGTTTAATCAATATTTAAAATATTATTTAAGACATGTTACTTCCTCACCTCGATCTAAAGACAAATCTACTTGTTTTCATTGATTGTTATTTACACATCACTATTTTAGTTTTGAGTGAATTTGTTACGTTTTTGCATGGTTATTATTATACTTATTTTGTGATTTTTGTGTTTCTTCTTTTAACAAAATTTTTGTTTTATATTACAAAATATAATAATGGAATAAGGTATAAATTGACTCATCATGTTTAGCCCATAAAACAAATAAGCACCTTATGTAAAATTTAGAATAATTAACTGTTAAAATTAGTTACTACAGTTACTTAAACCCTTTGTTTAAATGTAAAAAATAATGCTTTTTCTCCTGTTTAAACAAGATAAAATTTTCAATCTCTTTAATTTGATAAGCAGAGGCCCGATTGGATTTCTCATTCTTCTTGCAATCGTTCTACAATCAATAAGCCAAGCCTTGCAACATCCACACAATAAACATGAATGCCAAAATTAAAATCACCATTCACCATCCATAAAGTTTCCTTATTGGGTAACTAAAAAAAATAGGAGGACCAAATGTGAAACAAAGCTTAAGGTGGAGCTATTAATGGAAGAATTTGAAGAAGAAAGAAGGAGAGAGAGAGAGAGAGAGAGAGAGAGTGAGTGAAAGAGAAGAGAGAAAACAGAGGAAAATACAAGAAGGAAAAGAGAAGAAAAGCAGCATTGAAAGAGATTTTATTGATAGAAAATAGGAGTTGTATTCTTATTATTCATTGCCTTCTCAAAGGTTGCACAGGCTATATATACAATTTTGTTGCAACTTTTCTACTAATGACTTATTTTCATCAGCCACAAAAGTAATCATTAGCTTGTCGAGCCTGAATTTAGTAAAGCTTGGCACCAAAAAATTCATCTACAAGTACATTTATAAATCTCACATTTTCATGGGTAATGGGCGTCTTAAGACCTATATGAAGGTAAAATAGTCCATTGGTTATACACCCAATGCAATCTTGTGCCGCCTAGCCAATTCAACACTGATTTTCTTGCCTTAGATTTTACAATTACATAGATGATAAAATAAATTAAAGAATATGTGTTCAATTCCCAAATTCACAACATAACAAATATATAAAAGAAAAATTATGTTCTTAGTTTATATGTCAATTGATGATTTGTTTGTGAACTATCTATCATATTGGTTTTCTCTCTTCCTAGTGGACCCAGAAGCTAATCAAAAGCACAAAAACTAGCATTTGGCAGACTAGTTGGTGCATCATTGTCAATGCCAATTAAGACTTTCTAAATTAGATTACACATCTGAAATAGAAACATAATAGGTTACAATTGATTATATGAGAAAACAAATGTTCTTTTTTGTTAGAATTTGAAAAATTTGTAGCATGGGTTGTATAAGATCTACCATTCAAAATCTAGGTTGATTGTCCAAAATAATCAGCCTTAATGAGCAAACCTAGAAACATACTTCAAAACCATATCTTTGGTACCACAAAATCAATACTTATAATTAAACATATTGCTCAAAACAAATCAAAGTCATCAATTTTAGAACCATATATCAAAGCGATCACACTTTCGTTCTAAAACCTGATCTCCTTTGAGTATGCTTGAATGATCTCAATTCCATGGTTGGCGCCAACCTCGAACGTCATTTAGGTCAGTGGTTGTAGTGGACTCTTTCTTAATTATTTTAGTAGTTACGGAGGGTTCATCAAAGAGGAAAATATCGTAGCAATTAGTGAAAGATGATGGAGAAGAAAGAGTATCAATTAGAAGGAGATAAACTAAAGGGTTAAAGTTTATTAAAGAAGATTGTTCTTTTTCGTCAAGAGTAGTTACAAAGAGAGGGAGAGAGTGAAGTTTTTTTTATATATATACAAAGAGAGTAAAATTTATTAAACAGTGAAGCATATCGTTCTCTTCTATTTGTACAAGGTTTAAGTAATTATAATAAGTAATTTTGATATTTAATTATTTTAAATTTTAGATTAAATGTTTATGTGTTCCTCGAATCAAATATGTAGGGGTGTAATCGGTATATCGCAAATACCGATACCACGAAATGTACTGATACCGCCAAAATCGAAACCGGAAAACCATAATACCGATACCGATACCGTATACTACAAAAACTGCCAAAACCGATACCACTAAAATTATGCGGTATTCATGGTATACCAATGCCGATACCAAAAAATGTAGCAAAATCGAGTATTTTCAATGATTTTAATAATTTTAATAAGTAGTAATCAAATATTATTATATGAAGTTGAAAAAATATAATAATTAGAATAAATTAGATAAAATTGAGCATTTTTAGTATTTTTTAAAATTTGAATTAATTAGAACATGTGCAATCTGTGATTTTTTTTTTGGTTTTATGTCTGATTAAATCTGGACCATTAATTTAAAATTAAAAAGCTCTTTTAGTAAACCTCACCATTCATATTGATCTTTGCAT